>CAJVQA010000252.1:0-38572 GCA_910591915.1 Cetraspora pellucida
AGTATATACATTATAGTAATACTGTATAAATAAATTTACATATAATACATTACTTTATTAAAGTTTTAATTTTTTTTTTTATAAAACCAAGTACAGACATTATCTTATTCAAAACTGGTTGGATGCATATGAATTTGCACAAATAAGTCAAACTTCTCCAAGCTCAGTTAATATAAAAGAAGCAATTGATTATTGTGCATTGGCATGGAATGAAGTTTCAGATGAAACAATTAGAAATTGTTGGGATTCTTTTAGTTGAATTAGAAAATAATGACTTATCATTAGATGACTATCACTATGATGAATATTATAGTGACCAATTAGAAGTTTATAATTTAATTGAACAGCTTTCTATTAACATTAATGATGTTTTATCAGCATCAGATTATATAAAGATCAATAATGAATTACCTACAACTGCAATTCCATCAAATCAAGAAATCATTGCTGCACTTTAGAAAGATGAAGATGATGAAAGTGAACTCCTAATTCAAATCTCACTTAATATGGCAATGGAAAGCTTGGAGAATATTAGATTGTTTTTAGCTAATCTACCAGAAAATCTGTGCATTGAAAATAAAGATTCAAAAATCATAAACTTGCTTAAAAAACGAATTTCAAGCTTAATCATATAACAAAAAAAGCAGACAAGTCTGGAATTATTTTTTAACAATAAATAACTGTAGTTCTGAAAGTGTTCATTTTATACAAAGGATATAATATAGAAATTTTTTTTTTAAGAAATGTTTTAGCTAGTTAAATTTGAAATTTTACAGGTAAGCAATTAGAATGATATATATGTTTTATACTATACAGTATTTGGTTTTTAGTAACTTATAGCTTTGTGTCTATTCTAGAATACTTTATATATCAAATTTATTCACAGTTCTGTTTTATGTAATAGGTATTATTACAGTAAATCATTACTGTTTCACTAGGCCAATCAATTTATGAATTCAAATTATGATTTTAAACATTTTATCCAATTTTTTTTTTTAAAAAAAAATAACTTAGCAACTAGTTCATAACAAATTTTATTCTGATTAATGTACTACAATGAAGGTTTATTAGGAAACTAAACTTTACTTTAAACAGTAGCTCATTTATAGAATGAAACTTATCATATTGCATTTACAGAATGTTCAGTCTCACAATATAGCTTCCTCATCATATGCTTCTATTAATACTGCAGTACCTACTGTAAATTCTGAAGATTCTTCTACCTATTATTGCTATAGGCCTGAGTTCTCAAAAGTTAAGGTTTTACAATTTGCCTCTTTAAAAATATGCTTAGCCAAGTTTTTTTTTTTTTTTATTATTAAAATGCATCTAAGTGTACATTTTATTTGTAATTATTTAATTATTATAGAGTTACATATTTTGTGAAGATTACTTTATGAATCTTAGGATGAAAACTAATTCTCTATTTTTAGTTGGTAATTTTCTAGCTACAAGTGTATGTAATAAATTGATTTCATGCTTTATTTTAAGTTTCACTATGTTAATTATTGTTTTTATAGATATAGCTTTGCTGCCTCATCTAGCTTGGATATACTAGCACCATATTTCATATAAAGTGTTCATGTGGATCCAGATGGCTGCTTTCCTTTTATAAGCTAAAGATATGTTAGTAGCTTAAAGAATATTATCTATTGTGAAAGGGGTAGGTTCAGCTGCATATTTGAGAAATTTGTAGGTTGTTTCTTATATTTTCTTGCTAAGAGGGCACTTTAAGGCAAAATGTTCTAGTGATTGAGTAGTATGTGGGCAGTTAGGGCAATCTCCTAGGTTGTTTTGACTAACATGTATAAGCTGATATCCTAGGGGGAGTGCATGGTAAGCAAGATGCCACATTATGTTCTTTTTCTTGTTAAGAACTCCTTTTATGTTTAACCATTCAAATTGTCCTTTTTTGAGGTTTATTGAAGTGTTAAGACTTTTCAGAGCTTCTTTAACCTTGTATTGGTTGCCTGATATGTTTCCTATTTAGATTTCTTTTAATTGCCATGGCCAGATACTGTTGGTTTCTATTTTTCCTTTAAATCTTTTCCATGCGTTTAAATAGGGCTTCCATCTATTGGTCCAGCTTTTAGTTTTGAGCGACATTTGTGACAGTGCATTTAAAACTGAAATGTTTCTTTTGTTATAGGGATTTGTGGTTATGGTGTCTCTCTCCACAGTAGCCCAAAACATATTACTTGATAAAAGTTTGAGCCATGTTGAAAGTAGTCTAGCATCTAGAATATTCTTTAGAATAGGTGCAGTAAGCCCACCTTGTTTGTAGCTAAGCTGAAATACTGAATATTGAGGTAGCATTCTGGAGTTTCTTTTTATCCAGTTTATTAGTAAATAGTTAATTTCATTTAGCTGCTTTCTTGTTGGAGGAAGGAGGTATGTTAGATACCATATTTTAGAAATAAGTAAGGTTTTGGCTGCTAAAATTCTTCCCTTAAAAGAGAGATTTCTTTGAAAAGTTCATTAATTTTATCTTTGATTTTCTTTGTAAGGCTTTTCCAAGTGGACTTTTCTGGATTTTCTTTTATGTTAATGTTGTAGCCTAGTATTGTTATAGAGCTTTGATTATCATCAAGTATTTTAAATTCCGATTGACCTAAGAGTTCAACTCTTTTAGCATTAGATATTATAGGTACTAGAATTGATTTGGTCTTGTTAATTTTAGTATTTGAAGCTTTTTTATATTTGTGTAAAATTTCTAAAGTTTTAGACCAGTCTGATGGAGATCCGATTCCCAAGAAAATATTATCTGCATATGCTGCAATTTTGAATCTTGCATTGTTGACTGGGATTCCCTTGATATCTTTGTTGATTGTACTAATAAGTGGGTTTATAGCTAAGACATAGAGTAGTAGTAAGAGTGGATCATCTTGTCTAACTCCTCTTTTTACTCTAAAAGGTTTTGAGATATAGCCTGAGTCAACTATATGTGCACTTTGACTCGTAAAAAGTGAGCTTATCACCTTAATGAATTTTTGTCCAAAGTTCATTTTGTTAAGTGTGATCTGTAGAAAGCGATGGCTAACTCTATCAAAGGCTTTTTGCTGATATAACAGCAACAACCAGTATTGCTTTATTGGTCATTTTGATTTCTTAGTGTTACTAGTACATCCAGTGCTGCATCTGTGATTGATTTGTTAGCGATAAAGGTCTGCTGTGCTGGGCCAATAATTTTGTTGCATATAGGATTGATTCGGTTTGCAAGAAGCTTCATAAAGATTTTTGCATCTGAGTTTACTAGTGATATAGGCCTCCAGTTGTTTATATTAGAAGGGTCATCTGATTTTTTGGGGGATTAGTGTGATGAGGCTTTTGCTCCATGAGACTGGAATTTGACCTGTTTCTAGTACTTGATTAAACAAGTTAGTGAGTGTTAAAAGAATTATTTCCTTCATATCCTTGTAGAATTCGTATGTTAGGCCATCAGTTCCTGGGGCCTTATTGTTTGGAAGATTGTCAATTATTTGACCAATTTCTTCTCTTGTTATTTGTTTTTCTAATAGTTTGTTTTGCTGTAATGTAATCTTTGTCAAGTTGTTTGTAATTTGTTCTGCAACTTCTTCATGATTTCTTCACTTTGTATAGTTTTTGATAGGACTCCTTGATGAAGTTCATGACTTGTGTTTGTGAGGCTTCGTTTGGGCTATTTGGGTCTTTAATTTTGAAGCTGCAGTTTGTTGAATGCTTGATTTTGTATAATTAGTAAAAGTATTTTGTCGATTTTTCTCACTCTTCTATTTATTTTGCATTAGATCTTACTCACCATTTGCTGACATTGTAGTTAGCTCTTCCTGAAGCTCTACATTCAGGCCTTCAATAACCAGCTTAAGCTTTTTCAGATTAGGGTTTTTTGCTATTTTTTTGTTTAAACTACAAATTCTTCTATGTATTTTTTGTATTCTTTTTTCTGGTGAGGGTCAGCTTTTGAATGATCTTATTATGGATTGGATTGATCACTTGTGCAGATCCCAATTGGCTGTGTTGCAGATGTCCTATAGCTCTTGTATTATGCTAGACTTGAGTTCTGAAATGCTCCAGCATTTTCTGTCAAATCTCCATATTGGGTTGTTGTTGTGCTTAGATTTTAGGCTAAGCTCACATTCAACCAATAAATGGTCTGAGTTATCATAGCATGTGAAGGTGTTTTTGCATAAGTGACTATAGCTGTCTTTGATGTAAATGTAGTTTAGTCTGGTTGCCATTTTTTGGCCCCCATGTGTGGATTGGTAAAATGTAAGAAATAGTTCTTTCTTGGAGCAGATAGCTGTGTTGATGTAGTCTGTTATAAGGTTTTTCATAAGCTTTTTGGAACTATCATTTTGTGCTGTTGCTTGGCTTATTATGTTTTTTTCAGAGTTTAGGTTTGTATTAAAATCTCCACCTATAATGCAGATGCTTTCTTCATCCTTAATAGATGCCCATGTTTTGAAAAAGAAGACTCTGTCCTCTTGTTTAGAAGGTGCATAGACATTTGTAAAGTGAAATGTAGTTGCCTAATTTCTGTTTTAGCTGTAGTTATTTGTCCATCTAAAGATTCTTTCATGTTTGTTAACTTGATATTTCTTTTTCCAGCCAGTATCACTGTTTTGGAAGACCAAAAGGAGTCAAAACCCTATTATTTAGCTAGAAAGTTTCTTAAGGAGGTGTCTTTTAAATTGGTTTCTTGTAGTAAAATTATGTCTAAATTGTATGATTTTAGTAGAGTAAAAGTTTTTTGTGCTTTAGGCTTGTTGTTTAAGCCCTTTATTGTTCAATGTAGCAATTTTGATCATTAGTTAAATTGAGAGTTGATTGAAGCTACACTGGACTTTATTAGTCTTGTGTTAAACTCTTTGTAAACAGCTCAGTAGGGAGCCTCCTTCATTCTTGTAGGGGTGACTTATTCTTGCTTGGTCCTTTCTTTTGCCTTTAGTTTTTTGTTTTCTATAGGTAACTGTAGTAAAAGGTGTTTCTTCTGTATTGTTTTCAATGTTAGCTGAGCTGACTGTTGGCTTAGCTCCTTCTGTTTCCATTTTATTTGATTCATTAATATCTGCCATAGCAGTAATAGGATTGGGTTCTTTGATGTTTTCTGTTTCTGAGAATGTATCTTCTAGTGTCATTGCTTCATTATCAAAATAGGATCTGAAGTTGTATCTTTTGCATTTGTTAAGTTCTCTGTTTGTTCCTCAACTTTAGAGATATTGATGTAGGGGTTGTTATGACTAAAGCTTGTTTCTGGAGATAAGATGTTTTGAGTTCTGATTTTTTCTCTATACTCTTTAGCTTTTTTTAATCACTGTCTGATCTTGATTGAAGCTTTCAGTTCTTTGCAGTCTCTCTTGAAATGACCCTCCTTTTCACAATGAAAACAGATTTTTGGTGCTTCCTTCCCTTCAGTTGTTATTTTGTAATTACCAATATGGGTACTTTGAGGTATTCTATTTGGTATCTCAGAGTTCTCTGTAGTTTCAAATGTAACTAACCATTGGTCTGAACAAACTGTAGTACCCTCATAAAGTAGAGGCTTAATTGATGCAATTTGTCCTATATTTCGAAAAGCCTCAAGAACTTGGTGGCTGATCATTTTGGTGTCTCCCATAGGCATATTTCTAAGTTTAACTGTAAGAAAAGATCGATTTAGGTTGCCCAAAAAGAGCTTGTTTGAAGAGGGAGATTCCGTTAGCTGCATAAAGCTGAACTGCTTCTTTATTTTTAAGAACCACTTCAAGAAATGACTGTTTTCCTCTAGACATATGTAGTTTGGCCACTACAAGGTCTTCTCCCAAACTAGCAGCTAGAGCTATAATTATGTCATTAGTAGGAATATTGTTTAAGCTTTGGATGTTTAGTATAAGAGCATTTTCATTTTTAGAATGTATTTTTTGGCTAGAAGAGGAGTTTGTGAAAATAGCTTTTCTTTCCTTCAGTCTTGTAAATAGCTTGGACCATTGTTTAGGTCTTGTGCTATTATTTGTTGTATCTTTGTTTGGTATATTCTTCTTTTCGTAATTTTCTGAAGATGTAATTGGTTGCTGACTGGTGGGATTCTCATGGTTGATTGCTGTACTGGTGCTTACATGTTCCTGTTTATCAAATTTTGACATGTCCTTTTGGTTGTTTGGCTCAGGCATATGCTTTTGGTTTGGTGTGTTTTTCTTTTTGTCTTTTGTTTATTGTTGTTTTCTCTGTGTTTGTTATAATTATTTTTTTTTTTAGCTTCTAGTTCATTTTCTGTTTGACTGGGCTAGTCTGAGCTAGTTTCCTTTATTGCTATAGTTGTTTCCATATTTGTGTTCTGTTGGAAGTTTGTAGTATTGCTTGTCTTCAAAGCTGTAATATTTTCTTTATTTTCTTTGTTTTCTTCAACTTTCGAAAGTTTAAAGACTCTTTCCTTGTCTATGAAATTTTGTATTTCTATAAATTTTGGTGATGAACCAGAGAGAGTTTTTTTTTTAGCAGCCAAGTTTTTAAAATTTTTGATTATAGTAAATATAAATTAACATTATTGTAATTCTAATATTTTTACAACAGCATGAAGAAACAAACCAGAAACTTACTATGCAAAGAATTATCTTCAGCATTCATTTACTACTAAGACATATTATGGAACAGAGTATTGTTCAAGGTGGGTTGATATATGAGCAATGCCAAATAAAAACCTAGAATAGTGATTTTTTTGATCATTATTCTAGGTTTTGCTTGGCATCACTCATCATTTTTGGGGTCTTATTTAAAAAATCTTCAAAATTAATCATTTCATCTTTACCTATCAATATTTCTAGACCAAAATTTAATGATGATAAAGGTGGCAAGCATTACATCTAAATAAATTGTACAGATTATTAACAGAGCATTTTATTTGTTTATTACATTTAAAATTTTTCTATAATTTAACAGATTACATTAATTTAGATAACATGTAAAGAGTACTGTATATGCCTATTATAGGCAATGATGAATATGAAAGTTTATTTTAATTTCATCTTACTATAATAAAATTAATAACTACATATATAATGATTGTGTGAATTAATAGATAAATTAATACTGTGTGGCCTATAAGTAAATATTGTATTAATTTTGATATAAATTCTCATCAGGGCTTATTATGTATATCAAATGTTTTATAAAATTTATATACAAATTCATTATATCGAGAGTATATATGTTTAAACTGAATGTTTTATAAAATCATATATAAATTTGTTATATCAAGGAACCTTGGTAAATCGAAATATAGATACAGTTGTCCCTCCATATAGTTACCTTCCATATAATCACATCATATGTAATCATATTTATGTTTAGACTAAGTTATGATTTAATTTATAAGAAATAACCTTCCATATAAGCATAACTCCTTTATAAGCACATTTTTTTAAAAAAATTACTATGTGCCCAACTGTGTAATTATATGGGAGGATGACTGTATAACAAAGCAAAACCTCCAGCTTCAGAGCTTTATTATATCGAGATTATACTGTATATTAAACTAAGAGAGTAGAAGTTAGAGCTAATTTACCCTCAACCTATTCATAGCTAGAATGGTTAAGAGACCTCTAGTTTATGGGTTTAGTAAGAGGAGATGTTTGATTTAAATATATAAATCTATTGAGCTATAAAGTATATTGTTTATCTATTGACATTAGTGTGTATAGTTTAGGTTCTAGTAGTAATAGTTGGTGCAAATAAAATATGTTGTTGAACATATGTTCTACTTGGTTTCTATATATATTTATGTATCTTGTTTGTAATTTAGTGGTAAATGTTTGGTAGTAAGTTTTTTTTTAGTGACTCTAGTTCAAGTAAGTTATTTGTTATAATCCCAATCAGGATTTGTTGGTCTATGTAGATGTTTTAGATTTCTTGAACTAGATTTGTTAATTTAGTTGTTTTGATTTCATTATCTTCACAGATTTTTGTTATTGCTTCTTTTATTATTTTTTTTAATTTCTATTTGGTTGTGTGGGCAGTGTGGGCAGGTAAGCACATAGACTGTGTTTTCTAATATGTTTGGACACTTTGCAAAATGTGAATTGGTGTGGTTTTTTGGGTTTCTTTTATGAAGGTTAAGATGTGTTGGTAGTTCTGAAGTTAAGATTTTGATTTTGAATGTTTTTAAAGTAGATTTTGTAGAATCAGTATTTCAACTAAGAGGTTTGTTTTTAAAATTAAAATATTCAAATGTAAGTTTCCAATTAATGTTAAGAAGATTGTCAGAGATATGTTTGATGTGCTTCTAATTATTCTATATGATGATTGCTTCTGCTTCTTGTAGAGTTTTAGATATTTGGTGAATTATATATATAGTTGGTGTATTCATTATAAAGGGGTAAAAGTAGTGTTCAGTACTGTATTGGGTAGCAGGTCAGTGTGAAATTGGCAGGAGGCATTTTTTATACTAATTTTTTCTTCTTCTAGATTGATTTTAATCTTTAAGTTTTTAGCATTGATTATAGTATTAAAAAGAGAGATAATATTATTAAAAGAAGTTTTTCTTAGTTGGTGTTTCTGTTCAGATAGCATTGTAAGCATTGTTGAAATTTTGATGAAAATGTTGTTTTTGTCATTTAATATTTGAATTTTCATCTCTTCTGTTATTACTGTAAAGATTATTGCAAGCATTGTAAACATTGCATAATCTGAAGAAAAAAAGGTTTGGTTGGTGCAATGCCATGTATGATCATTATACTAAATGATAATTGAGCATAAGGAATGTTGTATCTATTTGTTTTCTTAAAAGTAGTTGTAAGTTTGAAGTTTATTTCTTTTGAAAATGAACTTGTTGTATATAAGTTTTATATTTTTTGGTTATTTGTGAAAGTTTGTAAGAATTGGTAGTTGGTTTGATATTTTGAGGTTGGAAGTAAATATTTGTGATTTTGTTTAGATTGTGTAGTTGTTTGATGGGAGTATAAACAATTAAGGTTGCATGAATTCATTTGTAACAGTCAACTTGAATTTTTTTTTTTTTTTTTTTTTTTTTTTTTAACATGAAATGGCATACTTTATTTAATATTTTACAAATACAATAATATTAATCTATTTATAACTAGCTATTATTTATAGTTTGAAACTTTAAAAACCTGATCATTTTGGTTTTTGTCTTGCTTTTAGTAGTTTTGTTCAAAACTTTTAAGCTTTTTTGGATCTTGGCTTTTGTAATATTTTTAATCACTTCTTCTGGAATAATGTTGTTTCCCCATCTGGCTTTAGTATACCAAAGCCAAATTTCATATATTATTGTAATATGAAGCCAGAGCACTGTTTTTCTTTTTTTATAGCTTTTTATATTTGAGGCCTGTAAAATTTCCTTCATAGATTGTGGAAATTTCTCATCAATTTCAGTCTGAAGAAAAGTGTAACCTTCTCTCCAAAAAATTTGACTAATCCGACATTCTAAAGCAAAGTGGCTAGAAGTTTGTTTCTGGTCTGAACAATTTAGGCAGTTTCCACTAATTTCCTTATTAAAGTGCATGAGATGGTATCCTAATGGTAGAGCATTGTTTTGAAGTTGCCCTTTCCAAATAATCCAACTAGTGGTCCTCTTAGCATCTTGTGTGCTTTGTTTTAAGAATTCTGTAGCTCTCTGTACTGTAAATTGGTCTTCAGGGTTATTACAGACTTTCAGTTGTAAAATGTTTTATGACCAGTTGCTAGTTACTAAAACAGCTCCTTTGAGTCTCTTCCAAGCCATCAGGTATGGCCTTCAGTGGTCTGGCCATTCTTTAAGTCTTATTGGAGTTCTAGTAAGGGCTGTTAATGCTAAGTATCTTGGTAACAGCTTGGACTTGTTTTTGATTCAGCCAGAGACTAATATATTAATTCTATCTAGTTGTTTTCTGCTAGGTGGTAGTAAATATGCCATGTACCAAATTTTGGAAATAAGAAGTGATTTAGATAGTAGAATCTTTCCTTTTTCTAATAGAGATCTTTTCTATTTTGTTTTTGATGTCTTGGGTTATTTGTTCTCAGACTTGTTTATATGGTTCTCCTTTGATATTTATCTCGAACCCCAAAATTCTCAACTTGCTGTCTTCATTTGCAACTTTGAAATGACTTTAGTTTAGAAGATAAATTTCCTTAGCCATTGTCATTATTGGAACCAAAACTGATTTCTTAAAGTTGATTCTGGCATTGGCTGCTGCTTCAAATTTTTGAAGTATTAACAAAAGCTGTTCCCAGTCTTGTGAAGAACCAATTCCTACTGTTAGATTATCTGCATATGCAGTTGCCTTAAAATAGTGTTCTGTTATCTGTATGCCCTTTAACTCCTTTTGAATCTTTAGAATTAAAAGGTTAAGAGCTATGATATATAACAGAGATGAGAGTAGGTCTCCTTGTCATACTTCACATTCTACTGTTATTGCCTCTGATCTAAAGTCTGTATCAGTGATATGAGCTGTTTGTGAGCCAAGGAGAGATTTGATAATTCTTGTAAACCTATTGTCAAACCCCATATTTTCTAGCACCTGTATTATGAAGCTATGGCTGATCCTGTCAAAAGCCTTTTGCTGATCTAGTAAAAGAACCCAGTGTGGAAGAGTTTGGTCATTATGGTTTCTTAGTATAGTGATAATATCCAGTGCTGCATCAATAATTGATCTTTTTTTAATAAAGACCTGTTGAGTTGGGCCAATTATTTCTTTACAAATTAAGTTAATTCTATTAGCAAGAACCTTCATGAATATTTTGTTATCGCAGTTTGTTAATAATATAGGTTTTCAGTTATTAAGGTCTGAAAGATTATTTGACCTTTTAGGAATTAACGTGATGATACTTTTGGTCCAGAACCTGGGTACTGTGCCAGATTTTAAGCAATAATTAAACAATCTAACCATTACTGGCAAAATTTCATCTTTGATTTCTTTGTAAAATTCATAACCAAGACCATCCAATTCTGGAGTTTTGTTATTAGGAAGTTGGCTAATTATTAGGCTTACTTCTTCTTCTGAAATTTCTTTCGTTAAAGCTTGGTTGTATGATGTTGATACTAAAGACAAATTTTGTGTAAAGAAATTCACTGCTTCTTTGTCTATTTCACTAGTTTTATATATCTCCTAATAGGCTTCTTTGATAAAGTGTAGAACATTTGTGGAGCTTTGAGGCTGTGCACTACAAGGAATTTGTACCTTGTCTTTAGCTAATAAGCTATTTTTTGAATTATATAATTAGTAGAAAAATCTGGTAGATTTTTCACCCTCTTCAATCCATTTAGCATTTGACTTGATTTGCTATTTGTCCGATAGAACTTGAACTTCTTCTTGTAGCTGAATGTTAATATTTTCACTTCTTGCTTGGAGCTCTTCTGAATGATTTTCTTTTGCAATTTTGTTGTTAATCTTGGTAAGTTTTCTTTGAAGCCTTTGAATTTTCTTCTCAGGTAAGGGCTAAGGTCTGAATGCTCTTGCTATTGACTGTATTTTGCATTTATGCAAGTCCCATTTAGCAAAATTTGTAATACTTTGAATTTCTTCTATTATCTCAGCCTTAAGCAATGAATTGTTCCAGCTATTTTTATCAAATCGCCATTGCTTAGCTTTAGTAGAACCAGATGCTAATTGAAGTTCACATTCCACTAACAAATGGTCTGAGTTGCCAAACTGGGTTGTGATATGTTTGCAGCAATATCCATGATTGGCATCAATAAAGATGTAATCAAGTTTAGTAGCCATTCTGTAACCACCTCTGGTATTTTGATAAAAGGTTATAAAGGGTTCATTTTCTTGTATAATGCTTGCTGTATCTATAAATTCTATAGTAAGATTACTAAGCATTACTCTTGTAGGATCACTAGTAGGTGGTGCATGGCTTATTCTGTTGAACTGAGGATTGAGATTTGTGTTAAAGTCTCCAGCTAGAATGTTGATGCACCTTTCATCTATCTGAGGAGCCCAATTATTAAAGAAGATAGTTCTATCTTCAATGTTTGGTGGTGCGTATACATTAGTCAGTTTAAAGAGATGTTGTTTGTAAGTCAGTTCTGCAACAATAACTCGTCTGTTGTGAGAATCTTGGGTTTTAATAAGAGAAATGTTACTGTTGCCAACCAAAATTGCAGTTTTTTGATGTCCAATATGAGGGGTAGCCCCATTGTTGCTGTTAAAATTTTCTGGTATTGGGATTTTCTAGGTTTGTTTCTTGAAGCATTATGATGTCTAAGTGGTATGATTTTAGTAATGTAATGTTTTATGTGCTTTTTTCATATTATTTAAACCTTTAACGTTTAAAGTTCCAATTTTGATTTTTAAAACCATGATAATAATTGTAAAAATGAAGGATGGTTTAGTAAGGGTTCCTTCTGGTCCCATAGCTATTCTTAAGCCTGTTGCCATTATCTTGCAATTCTGTGGCTTTTGATCAGTATTTGGGTTTTCTTTTGAATGAAACCAGAGTAAAACCATCATCGTTTTCATCTTGAATATTAGTTGTTGAATCTACACTGCTGCTATATATAGCAGCCAGAGGGTCTGATTGTGATTTAAATTTAGGAATGAGGTTGTTGCTTTTGCTCATAGCTGATTCCATTACTTGGTCCTTATTGGCTAAGGTTAGACTTTGTGTTTTGGCTTCAACTTCTTCAAACCATAAAGATTCTGAGTTGGTTTCTTTATCTGTTTCTGAGACAGTTAAAACTAAGTTTTCTTTTGGCTCATCTATGCTCATGTTGTGTTCAGAACTTGTACTATATGGGTTGTCTAAACTGAGTACCAATGGCTCTTTTTCCTTTTGTTAAAGAAGTTGTTCATTTTCTTGCTTCTTTTGCATTTTGCAGTTCAATGAAGATTCCTGATTTTTACAGAAGTTTTGTATTCTGGACAATCTTTTTTGATGTGTTCAGTCTTATCACAGAAGTAACATAGCTTTGGAGACTCTCTCCAATCTGTTGTTACCTTGTGATCCCAGACATGTGTAAATCTTGGAATCCTATTCACAAGATCTGGATCTTCTGTTGTTTCAAAGATAACTACCCACTGGTCAGAAAGAACTGAGATGCCTTTGTAAACAAGTGGTTTAATAGAAGAGATAGTGCCTATGTCTTGAAAAGCCTCTTTAATATGTTTTGATATTAAGTCTTTCTTGCCCATAGAGGTGTTGCAGAGCCTAACTGATAAAAAGTTACATCTAATATTTATAGGAATGTAGCCTTGAATATTTTGTTTAAAAATGGTAAGGCTTTCAGTTGCATAGTATTGCAGCTTTTCTTCATCCAAAAAGACTACTTCTAAATGTGTTTTTCTGTTTTTAATAATAATTGGTTTAACTGCAATAAGGTCATTACCAATTTTGTTTTGCATTGCTTCAATGATATCTGTAGTAGAGATATTTTCTAAACTGTGAATTTTAAAAATTAGTGCATTCTTATTTTTGGTGTGCAGTCTCTTTCTGAGAGAGTAGGTTGAATAGGTTGCCTTTCCTCTTTCAAGTTTAGCAAATAGATCTGACCACTGTCTGGGTCTCACAAATGAGAGGCTTGGTTTTGATTGGTTATTGGAGATTTTTGTCTCCTGACTAGAAGCTTGTTCTTCTTCTTGGTTAGTAGCAGCCACGTGTTCTGTCTGGTGCTCAGCAACATGACTGTAATTAATCACCTGGTCTGTTTGTTTTGTTTGGTGCTCAGAAACGTGACTAGCAGCAACCATGTGTTCTGTTTGTTTTGTCACCTTTTGATGTGACTCTTCTGCAAAAGTAAACAAACTATTTTCTTCTTGGCCTAACTTTGCATTACCTTTAGTTTTGTTCTTTACATTGTTATTGACTGTTTGAACAATGTTGAAATTTTTCTGATTTAAAGTGCTGTCAGTTTTTTTTGTAATAATCTGAGAAACCTTGAAAGTTTCTGTGTTTTCCTTGTTGTCTACTTTGCTATTGCCACCTTCAACTGACTCGATGCTCGAAGTTTTAGCTTTCTTGACTTTTCTGTTTACACTGCTTGCTGAAGTACTTGACATGATTGTACCAACTAGTTTTCACTTTCTAGGTACAAGGGTTTTAGCCCTTGTTTACATTTTGAACCTGAGTTTTGAAAGTTTTTGATTATTTTGTGAATTGAACATTCTCTATTTATGGAAAAATGGAGAACAGGAAAGAGTTTGTTTTCAACTTGAATTTTAAAGATCAGGTGTATAGTGTTAATAAAATAGCAATAGGTTGTTTTAAATTTTGGGTTTTCGATTTGACATCCAAGACATAATATTAGTTAGTGAGCATTTAGCAGATGAGTGTTATAATGTTTAATTTTGGCCTGGTTATTAATAATGCTTGTTAATTTTCCAAATTGTTGTGATTTTGTAATTATCCATTGTGAAGTCATAATGTTAATTTTTATGAAGGTGTATGGATTAAGATATTTTAGTACTGTAGATGGATTTGCTGAAGATATTATATTGTTTGTAATTGCTTTGAACCATTTTGGTGTTTTTCTTCTTGGTATTTTTTGTATATTATGATGAAATGATATCTAATCTAAAATATTATAGTTCAAGTAGTCAAAAAATTGTTCAATACAGGTTGTGTTGTGGTTATTTAATTTTTCTTTGATTGAGTATATTTGTTTTATTGAATAACTTCATTTGTGGTTAATATAAGTTGTTTTAGTAAGATTGATTTGTTTGAATTGGCTGCATTTTGAATTTGTTGTAATTGAATTTTTAAACTGCATGTGTTGAAGTTAGGAAAATTAATGCTTTGATCTAATGTACGAATTTGCTGTTGTTGTTGAATATTATAAAATGTGTTTAGAGCATATATATTATAATGGTATAGGGTGAAGTTAGGAGTGGACTGAGCTAGTCAAGCTTTCTGTTTGTAATAAAGTTACAAGAGCATTTTGATAGATAAGTGCTTTAAATCTGATATGCTGCATGTATAAGGATTACATTGTTAATAATATAAATAGCCTGTTTGTTAGTTATTTTAGTGAATTTGATTTTGTTTAAATTAGAGATAATGTTTTTAATAAGAAATTTTTTTGTAAATTAAAAAGATGGGTCTTGAGTAAGCTATACCCTCAGGTGTCTAAATATTGCTTTTTGTTAGATATTTTATATATTCTTTTCTTGAAATATTATATTAGCATTAGGATCTGAATCATTAGTTACTAGTGTTGATTTGTGGGAATTGACTTTGATAATATGTTTTGTAACTCTTGTTTATCTTTGGCTATTCATATTGTATCATTCATGTATGCTACTACAGAAGTATGTATTGATATAGTAGAAGAATGTGTGTAAGTATTAAGTTGATATTCTTGGTATATTGTATCAATATGATTGATGAGTGGATCAAGTAGATCCTCCATAAGATTGAAGAAAAAGTATCTCCCTAATCGATTCTATTTTGTACAGTATAAGGTTGTATTAGTCCAATGCTTGTAATCTGTTGTTAAAAAGATTATTTAATAAATTAATAATCGAAAAAAGAATATGGATTTGTTAGAGTGTTTTGATTAATAGAAGGATGTATACTGTATCATAGGCTTTGAACATATTTTGTGCTAAGATTCAGTATTTGTTTTTTGTTATATTAGCATGCTCTATTATGTGAGAAATAATTTGGATAGGTTGAGAGTAGATGTAAATGGGAGTGCAACTTTGTTGTTTAAATTTAAGATTGGATGTTAAGTAAGAATTTTATTTAATCGATGGATAATTATTTTATTAAAAATTTTTCAAGTATGTTCAATTAGTGTGATTGGTCAAGTGTATAAGAGGTCATTGTTATAGTGTTGTTTTTTTAAGATAGCCCATATGTTTGCATGTCTCCAGCTACTTGGTGTTTTTTTGATTATCAAACATGCATTGAAGATCTAATAGAGAATTTGTTTTGCTGATGTCAGTAGGTGTTAAATCATTTCATTAGATATTCCTAAAGGGCCAGTGGCTTTGTATAATAGTAATAATGTTATAGGTTCTGTTAATTCAAGAATTGATATTGGTTGTGGTAAGTCATTGTATATATTGGAGTTGATATATGGTAAAGGTTGAAGAAACTAAGTCTATTCATGTTCAAAATTAGGATTTGTTAAGTTGTGTTTAGTCCAGTTGTTAAAGTGCTCTTTTGTTGTTTGCTTTATTTCTTCTGAATTATTAATTATTCTGTTTGATGTTATGATTTTGTTAAAAGAAACTTGATCCTGGTTGTGTTTAAGTATACTGTTTATCATGCATGATGTGTTTGATTCCATGTTATTATATCTTCATTGTATGTAAAAATTTATTTTTTCTCTTTATGAATTTTGGATTTCTAGGCTGTAGGCTTTTCATAAGATTTTTTTAAGCTGCTTCACAGTTTGATAAAAGTTATTGAAGTTTAACATTAAGTCCTGAAGTTGGCATAGAGAAATGGATTGTTCTGAGTATGATGATATTTGTTGAAATAAATTATTTAGATTTTGTATTGTAAAATAAATTGAAATTGAAGGTTTGTTATTTCTCAGAATAGAAAAACATTTGTTTGTTAGTTTATGTGCTAAATGTAATTTAGTTGCTTTGAGAGAAAAGGCTTGATGTTTTTTAGGCACAGTATATGTTTTAGATATAGTTTAATTTGCAACTTTCTTGATTGAATTTGACTATTTATTTCAGAGATTGTTTAGCTGTTGTAGTGTCATAATATTGTGAATTGGATTTATTAACTTGATTTCAATTTCTAGGTTGTTAGCAAAGTCTTCCCATGTGTCTGTTGTTATTTGGTGATAAAGGTATATCTTTCTTTTCTGTTTTTTTGGATCTAGGTATTTTTAGTTAAAAGTTTGTCTTCCAAGTAGTAATAATTATTTTATGATCACTATTAGTAATATTAATCAAATCAGTAATTGAGGAAAAGTTGTCGATTTGACTTTGATTTGAGCCTCATTGCCAAGTAGATTTTGTTTTAGCATAAAATTTTAATAAGCTTATAGATAATAAGAATTGAAGTAAAGAGAATAGATTTGCTAATCATTTGTGTTGATTGAAGTTGTCATTAAAATCTTCCATTGTAATTGTATGCCAATTATTACTTCTTGCTTGAGTTAACCAATTTATAATTGTGTTTTGTATAAATTTAAGCTATTCTGAATGGTTTGAAGGTAAGTATAATGAAATTATATGAAGTTTGTTGTTGGCAGGAAGGTGAAAATCTTAATGTATAAATTTTATATAATAGATTAGAAAATTCTGCAAAAAAAAGTTTTTTAGTTTTGTTTCTGTAATAGAAACTATATGATAATTATTTTTGGCACAGTATTCAAGCCAGATTTGCAATTTTAGTAAGTCATTAAGTCCTTGAGTATTGTGGGTAACAATGTTAAAATGATCCTTAATGTTTATAGTGAAATTGTTTGTAGAGGTATCTAGTATTTAGTTGAGTTGTTGTTGTCGTATTTAGTTGAGTTGTTGTTGTCTATTTGAAAAGATAGTAAATCAAGTCTTAATTGTGTAATGCTCATAGTTGAGAAGAGTAGTTATTAAAAATATCCCAATAAGAGTCAGGTAAGTTGGAAAGTTCAAAAAGTTGTAAAGGTAAACCTTGAAAAAAAAAGTAGTTATGAAGTTGTAAGATGTTATCTGCTATCTGTTTGTGTATTGTTATTGGTAGTTAAATGGTTTAGGATTGATCTAATTCTCTTAAACATGTTTGGATTTCATCAAGATTTGAAGGAAGGTTTGGTTTAGTATTTTTTTTTTTTTTTGTAGTATCTTTGATTGAGATCCATTCTGTAGGTAATTGATAAAAAAGTAGTATGTATAAAGTTGTCTAGCAGTTTCTACTAGAATTTTAGAGCTTGTAATAGAGAGTATTAGGTTAAGCTCATTAGGTTAAGCTCTGTAATTAAATTGGGATCTGTAGGTAGTTGGAGTTTGTTTGTGGGGTTAACAGTTATATACTGTAGTAGTAATGAGATGTTTAACTTATATGTATCTTGTATTTCCACTAGGAATTCTTTTACCAGATAATAATCAGTTACAGGAAAATTATAAGTAATGGAGGTCTTGATTTGATTTGGTTCTTTTAGAAGTAGTTTTTTTTGGATAAAGTAGTTATTTGAGATTTTGTAAAAACTATAATGCTCTTAGAAGATGCTTATATAGTGTTTAAAATCAGTTGCATCTTTGGAGTTGCAAGGAAAAAGGTCTCTTATGGCTGAGTTAAGGTTTTAAGATGTTGATAATAAAGATTTCTGAGTGGATGGTAGGTTAAAATAGTTGGATAGTATACAATTAAAGTTATAATATTTGCACAGTTTTTGTCTATATTCTGCTAGATAGGGTAGTTCAGATCAGCTTGTTATTGGAAACATTGCACATGTTTCTGTATTTAGATCAGTTGAGTTGTCAGAAAGAGGAATAATAGGATTAGCAAACTAGCTGTTATTATGTTGGTTGAAAGTATAGATTTTATAAAGTGCTAGCATTATTGCTTGAGTATATTTTCAATCTTCAATTGGAAATGGAAAGAAAAGTATTTCTTTTATGTTTTGGTCAATTAGGTTTGGAGAAGTTGGTAGTAAAATAAAAAGTTGAGAGTGTGCTTCATTAAGAAGTTTGTATGTTTCTTTGAAAGTAAGTGCACAAAAGATTTGTGCAAAGTTGAGGCAGTAGAATATGTGTCTTGTACATTCATAAGAACTAGTTATACAAAAATCTAGGTTTCTAATATAATCTAAAGTGAGTTTAATTTTGAGTTTTTTGTGAATTTAATCTCTGTTAAATTTGTTAATCAAAATAACATTATGTAATTTTTTATATTTTTTGAGAATGATTTGGTATAAAGAGTTAAATTCTTTTTGGTATTGAGGAGCTATGGCTTTTGTTCTTGTAAAGAAACAGAAAAATGCTATGTTTAAGTAATTGAATTTTTGGTTAATAGCATATAAAATGTTGTGATTTGAAGGGATAGTTTGGAATTTGTGAGTAAAAAATTTCAGAAGTTGTTGTTTGTTATTAAGAGCTTCAATCATTTTATTGTTGTTCCAAGTTTGAAGATCAAAGTTGAATACTTATCTTGCAGCAAGAGCTTTAGTTACAAAATTACACTAATCGAGCATTAGAAGTGTTAGAGATAGTGTTTATATTACATAGTTAGCATTAAGGTTGATTGAGTTGGTAGAGCTTCTGTGAGTGTAATTGGTTTAGGATTCCATAGGTTGTTTTCTGGAATAAACCTATTGGGTACAAGTGCTGAGTACAGTAGATTGGGTAATGTAATAAGAAAGTTTTGAGGTGCATGTTTGTATTGGTGGCTGTAGTATATAACATCATTTAGGATTTTGTAAGAGGTAAACTGGATTGCTCACTTTTTGTTAAATTTTTTTGACAAAAATAAAGTGTAAAGGAAACAAAAGAGTTAGAGTTGTTAATTTTATTTTTTTTTAAGGAAGAGAAGTTTGTTTCTAGTTCTGCATTTTCTTTAGGTCTTTCATTTTAAGGAGCTTTTGGCTATGTTGGATAAGTCTTAGGTGTTTTGAGAGTTTATTTTCTTTCTTTCTAAGTATCTTTTGTTATATTTTAGTTAATACATTCAATATTTTAGTGCCAATTTTTTGGTTACTTTTTGTTTTCAATGATCTATGAAAAGAGTTTTTTTTTTGTTACAAATTTGTTAAAAACATATATATATTTACAAAATTAGTTCAAATCTATAATATAATTCAAATTATAAAATTTAAAATAGAATTAAATACTATACTGAGTCTAACAGAAGTACAGAAAGCCAATATAACTTAAATCAAGATCAAATTTATTAACTTGCTAAAGTCTTATTAAAAGAAAATACTCAAACTATAAAAAAAGCTATGGAAAAACAAAACTATGACAAATATAGCCACAAATAGACCTTTGCTAAAATTATTATCTTACTTTAAACCAAATAAGTAAACTTTACTGAAGAAGAAAAAACTATCTTACAACAAATTCTAAATGAATCTTTTAATACTACCTATTTAGAATTTGACATTTGAAAAGTAGTAGAAAATTTAGAAAAGAATTTTGAAAAAACTAGCCTTTTGTTATAAATGTCTTTTTGCCAAACAATATACTAAATTAGGAAAACATCAAAAATATTGTAATAAATATTACCAAAAGTTAAATAAGTTAACTCTTGCAGAAAAAATTATTTCAGAAGAAAAAACCATTATAAAGCAGAGTTATTAAAAGAAGCTGTTATTACAAAATTAACAAAAATAAGTAAAAACATTATTTCTAAAAAAAAAAAGAATAAAAAAGATGATAAAAAAGACCAAATTATTGTTATATTAAAAGCCAGAATTTAACATCTAAAAGATAATTTTGAAATGTTAGAATTTTTCAAAATCAGATAATTTATTATCAAGAATAGGCAAATTATTATTCTTATTTGATCTTTTCACCTTAAAATTTTTGAATTATTATAGGCAAAATTAAAAACTATCTGACTCAAAAGACCTAAAAGATTTAGGAAACTCAAATGACTTAAAAGACCAAAAAGACATAAAAGATCTAAAAAAAAATGAAAGACAAAGAAGCTAAAGAATTACTATATAAAGAAAATTGCTTATAGAAAAAAGGCTTTGCAACAGGCTTTGCAAAGAAATGCATTAAAAAAAACATATATATATAATAAATACTCTAATACTATATGAGAAATATGTCTTAAAAAAAACAGATACTTTAAATGTAAGGTTACTTACAAAGAAAAAGAATAATTGTTTAAAAACCTATTAGAAGAATTTGCTAATTTATTTACTAAAGATATTACAGAACTTGGCAAAACAGATAAGATTAAATGTCATATCTATATAGAAGATGTGTTATTTGTTAAATTATGCTCTTACAATATGACTTCTGATAAACAAAACTTTATCAAAGAAATTAAACAAATGCTTAAAGCAATATAATCTAATTATTAGAAAGCTTTTAGGTATTATCTATGTTTTAGTACAAAAGAAAAATAAAACATTAAGATTCTGTATAGATTACAGAAGACTTAACAATATTACTAAAAAGAATGCCTATTTTTTTACCAAAAATACAAGAAATATTAAATGCATTATTAGAATTATAATAGTTCTTAACTTTAGACTTAGCTAATGATTACTGGCAAGTTATAATAGATTTAAAAAATAAAGAAAAAACTGTATTTATTATAAAATATAGTACTAATAAGTTTAATGTAATGCTATTTGAATTATGCAATGCACTAGCAATATTTCAATACTCATAAACAGAGTATATAAAGGAATTGTGTTATTGTTTATCTTCATAATACCAATGTATACTCAAAAACATTTAAGAATCATTTGAAATATTTAAGAATAAAAAAAAAAACTCTCTCCTGTTCTCCATTAATTATAGGTAGAGAACAACTGATTTTATAAAAAAAACAATAAATTTTCAGAATGTAGTTACAAAATACATAGCAAAGACTAAAACTTAGAACATATTAAAGCTTCTCAAATCAAGGTCAAAAAAGAAGACAACAATACAAAATATAAAGATCTCAATACTGTATTCAAAGCTAAAGACACAAAGTCTAAAAATAAAAATAAAGAAAATGCAAAGGCCATGCAAAAAGAAAATGTTTTGGTTATTTCATTTTACATGACTTTTCAAGATGCATCAAAACAAACAAAACACATGGCCAGCACCTGCCACATAAAGGAACACCAACCAAAACAAACTGATTACTTGACCAATACTGATCTTAAAACAGATCAAGCAGCTGAACATGAAGAGATCACACAGATGTTCAAGTAAAACCCAGAGATACTTTTGCAAAACCTAGGCAGTGGTCAGATCTTTTTGCAAAACTCAAAAGAGGAAAAGCAACATATTCAACTTATTCTTCTAGAAAGAGACTTTATACTAAAAATGAAAACACACTAATCTTTGAAATTCATAGCTTAGAAAACATTCCTACCTCTGACATCATTGAAGCTGTGCAAAAGGATATTGGTTAAAAACAAATGCACACATCTGGAAGTTGTCTTCTTAGATGAAAAAAAACAACAGTATTATGCAACCAAAGGCCTCACAGTCTTTAAACAAAATATCCAAGGATACATCCTTATAAACATCAAACACAACTTTTTGTTAGTAGGGCTTTGTAACACCCCAATAGGAAAAAGAACTTTGTCTTAGAATACATTAAAGAAGCTTTTCAAGATATTGGTACCATCTTATCTATTATGCCACTGGTTTACAAAGGCACCTCAGTCCTCTTAGATCAATGGGTTGTAATCTTTGAAACAACAGAAGACTCAGACTTGGCTTCTAGAATTCCTAGATATACACACATCTGGGATCAAAAAGTAACAACAGACTGGAAAGAAGCTCCAAAGTTATGCTACTTTTGTAATAAAACAAGACACATCAAAAAAGAATGTCAGAATACAAAACATCAGTAAAAATTAGAAACCTTTCCAAAAATCACAAAATGCAAAAAAGACAAGAAAATAAACAGCTGCTCCAACAAAAAGAAAAGAAAGCACTAGTTCTAAGTTTGGATAACTCCTATAATCCAACTAATGAGCTCAGTATAAATATAGACAGACAAGAGGAAAATATTATTTTAACAATGGATGAGCAGGAAGAAAATATTACCTCATCTAATTTAGAATTAGATGAAGAATCTAAAACAGAATCTTCATAGCAACTATATCTGAAAGAAATAGTTTTATCACCAGAATGAAGACCTTATCAGACCCTTTGGCTACTATGTATAACAGTACTCCATGTTAATCTACAAACCTTCAAGGCAAGGATGAAGAAGATTTTACTTTGGTTTTATTTAAATGCAAATCTAAAATTTGGCAAAAGGTCACAGACCTACAAAAAAACAGCAATAGGCTTAAGAACAGCCCTGGAATCAGAATGAGTCCCTATTAGATCATCCTTTCCTTCTATAACAATTATTATAGTTAAAAAAATTAGAATTGCAATACTAAACATTAAAAGGTTTAAACAATATGAATAAGGCACACAGAAAATTGACATTACTAAAATCATATCATTTAGATATAATAATGCTTCAAGAAACAAATCTAGAGAACCTCAATATCAGGAATTTTTTGCAACAACAGTGGGGCTACTGCTCCTATTGGACATCAAAAACTGCAATACTGGTAGGCAACCAAAACATTTCATTTATCAAATTTCAAGATTTTCATAATAGGCATGTTATCATTGCAGAATTAACTTACAAGCAACAACTCTTCAAGTTTATTAATGTCTACACACCTCCAAATATTGAGGACAGAACTATCTTCTTCAACAATTGGGTCTCTCAAGTAGATGATAGATGCATAAACATTATAGCAGAAGATTTTAATACTATCTCAACTTACAAACAAATAGAATTAGTAACTCACCTTCAACTAGTGACCCCACAAGAGAAACTCTCAAAAAACTTATCTCAGAGTTTTTAGACACAGTAAGCTTGGAGCAGAGAAAGAAACCCTTTATAACTTATTATCAAAATACCAGAGATGATAGAAGAATAGCTACAAGACTTGATTAAATCATTATTGATGCTAATTATAGACACTGCTGCAAACACATTGTAACTCAGTTTGGGAACTCAGACCACCTGCTGGTGGAATGTGAGTTTCAGTTAACTTCTAACTCTACTAAGACCAAACAATGAAGATTCAACAAAAACAGTTAGAACAACCCATTGCTTAAAGCAGAAATAATAAAAGAAATTCAAAGTGTAATGAACTTCTTCAAATAAAACCTTTACAAGTGTAGAATCCAATTAATTGCAAGAGCCTTTAGATCTTAGCCCTTACCAGAAAAGAAAATTCAGAGACTTCAAAAAAAACTTACCAAAATTAACAATGAAATTGCTAAAGAAAAGTTAGATAAGCTACTAACACTAAGTGAAGATATCAATGCCCAGCTGCAGAAGAAAATCTAAGCACTTTTAAACAAATGGCAAACCAAATCAAATGCAAAATAGATAGAAGAGAGTAAAAAATCTACTAGATTCTTCTACTCACTTTACAAATCTAGAAGCTGTACATCAGCCAAAAACAAAGTTCAAATCCCTAACAATAGTCAATCTCAGAATCCTACAGATGTTTTATATTATATCAAAAAAGCTTATCAAGTGATCTACAAAGCTAAAAAGGTAGATAAAAAAGTAATAAACTTCTTTATGCAGAGCCTATCATCAATATCAATGCTACATAATCAAGCTTTGATTAAAGACATCTCAGTAGAAGAAGTAAGTGCTGTAATTAGCCAAATCCCAAACAACAAAACACCAGAATCAGATGGTTTAAATTATAAATTCTATAAAGAAATCAAAGATAAAGTTCTTCCAATAATGGTTAACTTGTTCAACTACTGTCTGAGAACTAGCACAGTTCTCAGATCATGGACTAAAAGCATCATTACCTTAATTCTCAAAAGGTCTAATAATCTTTCTAATCTAAACAACTGGAGACCAATTTCACTAACAAACTGTGACAACAAAATATTTATGAAAATCTTAGCTAACAGAATTAATTTAATTTGTAAAGAGATGATTGGTTCAGCCCAACGAGCCTTTATAAAAAAAAGGTCCATCATTGATATAGCACTTGATATTATCATCACACTAAGGAACCAAAATAACCAAACTCTCTCTCATTGGATCCTCTTACTAGATCAGCAAAAGGCCTTTAACAAAATTAGTCACAGCTTTATTTTTCAAGTACTGGAGAATATGGGATTTGATGACAGATTCACAAGAATCATTAGGTCTCTCCTTGGCTCATAGACAGCACACTTCTCAGATGCAAACTTTAGATCAGAGGAAATAACAGTAGAAAGTAGTATATGGCAAGGTGACTCACTCTTACCTCTTCTTTATATTATAGCTCTAAACTTTTTAATCTTAAAAATTTAAGAAGAACTAGTTGGCATACAAATCACAGGACACTATTTTAAAGTAGCTGCATATGCAGATGACCTAACAGTAGGAATCAGTTCACAGCCAGATTGGGAAAAGCTCTTGCTAACACTTCAGAAATTTAAGGCAGCAGCTAATACCAGAATTAACTTTAAGAAATCAGTTCTAATACCAATAATGGTTATGGCCAAGGCAACCAGCCTTTCAAACCAAAATCTTTTTAAGATTGCAAAGAAGGACAGTCAGCTAAAAATGCTTGGATTTGAAGTAAATAAACAAGTCTGGGAAAGAATAACTCAAGACATTATGAATAAAATAGAAAAAATCTCAACAGAAACTTGTCATTTAAAGGAAAGATCTTGCTATCCAAATCTCTTCTTATCTCAAAAATTTGATATATGGCATATCTACTGCTGCCTAGTAGAAAACAACTAGATAGAATCAATATGCTTGTATCTGGCTAGATTAAAAACAAGTCTAAGCTACTACCAAGATATTCAGCATTCCAACTAGACTACAACAGAGGAGGTCTTGATGCTTTGATACTTAAAGACATCTTAGACTCTAGACTCACCTCAATTTGATTAAAACTCCTCTCTGCAGATAGTCTATGAGCCAAAATTGAAAGATTACTTATTTCTCAAATTCTTCAGATCAAAAGAAATTTAATTGCAATAACAGCTCTTACCAAAATGCCAATAAGACTTAAAGGGTGGCCTGACTATTGGAAGCTATACCTTACTGCTTGAAAAAGACTTAAAAGATCTATTCTTGCAACTAGTAATTGGCCATAAAATATGTTACAATTAAAAGTCTGTAATACTCCTGAAAACCAATTCTCAGTACAAAGAGCTACTGAATTTTTAAAACAAAATTCAATCAAACCTACTACATCACAAATCTCACCATGCCTATCAGAAGACTCTAAAAGAGCTTCTAACTGGTTTCAGTGCAAAGAACTACTTAACAAAAAGAACATTTTCTGAAGACTTCAACAAAGA
Organism: Cetraspora pellucida; assembly: GCA_910591915.1. Taxonomy (NCBI): domain Eukaryota; kingdom Fungi; phylum Glomeromycota; class Glomeromycetes; order Diversisporales; family Gigasporaceae; genus Cetraspora; species Cetraspora pellucida. Next base: position 25,854 of record CAJVQA010000252.1, read on the forward strand.
AATTAATAAAAACTGTCTAAACTGTATAAATCAGAAGCAAACTCCAAGCTATTTTGCCATCAACTGTCAAATTAGTTAAATTTTCTGGAAGAAAGAGTATACCTTCCTTCAAACAGAACCAGAAAAAAACTATCCCCAGTCAATGGAAGAAATTCTAAATGCCTTGAATATAAACGATTTAGAGAAAAAAAAGTTAGCACTTTGGCTTCATATTATGCTTTGGCTTCATATTACGATAATATATAAAATATAGTTATGGTATACTCAAGCTAGATGGAAAAATAACATTATTCCAGAAGAAGTTATAAAGAACATTACAAAGGCTAAAATGTCTAAAAGCAAGGTAAAGGCCAAAATAACTAGGTTCTTAAATCTAACTATAAATAAATAGTGATAATTAGTCTAATAATTATGTATTTGTAATTTATTAAATAAAGTATGCCATTTTGTGTTTTTTAAAAAAAAAATTAAGAATATTATATCAATAGATTAGAAATGCTAAATTAAAACACAATCTTAACAAATACAACTTTTGATAAAATTATTATAATCCTTAGAACACACTATAAGCTCAAAAGAAATAGCTTTAAACTTTGTAAAAATTAATGCTGTACAAAAAAATTTGATTTTCTAAAAACACTACTAAATTAAGATTTTTTTGATTTAGCTAGATATTATAGACAATTTATCTGAAACTTTTTAGTAATTATCCAATCACTAAACAAACTTCTACATAAAGACAAACCTTATTATTAGAGAAGTAAACAACAAGCATTTGAATTACTTAAAAAAAGCTTGTTATGGTATCTATACTAGCTTATTTTGATTTTAACAAGAGATTTATACTTGTTACAAATGCTTTATATTATATCTTTAGAGTTACATTAAGTCAGAAAGATACTAATAAAAGTTTTTTTTTGAAATTAAACTAGCCTTTTTTGGAACTAGAGCTTTATTTAGTAATTAGGACATGAGGACTTATAGCCAAGGCCTCAAAAAAGTCACCTTACATTAGAGAGTACAACTAGTTACATGTACATTTTTGGTATCTAATTTAAGTAGTCTACTGATGGTTCTATACTAGCTGTCATACCTGCAACCCAACTAGGAGCATTGTCTATTTAAACTCTCTGTACTGCAATTTTTACTGTATTACTAAAACATTTTTGGTAAATATATTAATTAAAAAATTCTATATACTTTTACCTATATCCTTAGAACCTCATATCTTATTTTATATAGTATATTCTCAAAAGCATTATTACTAGAGCCTTTTGTATTCCACATACAGCTAACTTAGTTTTATGTAATATACTATAATTATCTAACATTTGCAGTTACAAGGGTTATTTGTTTAACTACTATGTTATACTATTTTTAATTTTGTAAAGTTCACCCAAATTCTGATATTTATCTTTTTGACTTCTTTTCTTTATCTTTCTACTATCTAACTCAAAATCTGACAGACTCTTCAGACTTTCAATCCAGATAGCCCAGTATAGTATACCTTAGTATTTTTTTTTCTTTAGTAGTTTCAGCAGCCTGGTTGGTTATATGCTCCTTTATATATTTTTTCATTCAGTTGCATTTGCCTATTTCTTAATAGGGTTTTCTGGGCTTTTATCAGTTTGACAGCACTATTGAGTGCTACTTTTTTATTTAGAAATTTCTAAATAAAATTTCATTTTCTCAGATTTTTGTTCTTCTACATTTGGTGGTCTTATCATGAATTTGCACTGAAGTCTTATGTGACACAGGTTATTAACATTTCTCTATGTACATATAACATTACACTTCACATAGATGTTCCAAGCTCCTAATGACAAATAGAATCTAATTGGTTGTACCCAAGATTGCAGATACCTAAATTCAACCAATTGACAGAAGACAGTTTTTCTGTAATACAAGTTAATTTCTAAATTTCATCATAGATAGAATTTGAATCTTAGATCTGCCACTTGGAGAATAACAACTCAACTACTATACTAGGATTACCATTCTTTTAATAAAAGTTTGTTATCTCAGAAACAAAATAATTTTGTTACAAAATTAAAATGTATTGCAATAATATAAGTTATTGGACATTTTATAGTTATTTAAAAGCTAAAGAATTTATCTTAATAACTGATCACTTAGCACTACAATAGCTTAAAACTTTAGAACTTAAAGAATATATTAAATGCTAAATTTTAAAACTTCAACTTTACTACTTCATTATTATTTATAAATTAGATAGAATTTACTCAAATGTAAATGCCTTCTTAAGACTTTAATATAAAATTTAAATAATAAACTTAAATCAAATTATTTTTTTTATTCTTTGACAGTCTTGTTGGAGCTCAAATACAAAAATTTTACTAATTGTAACATTATCTATTTCTAGTAATTCATCTTTTGTGATTGCAAGCCTAACATTATTCAAGTACAAAAACTGTACCCAAATATGACTTGTTATACCAATCTATATTTAAATTAAAAGACCTGTCAAGAACCTAACCAGAACAGATTGATACTATTCTATACTAACTCATCAATACCTTCATTAAACAATTGCATACACTTTACTTCTTTTTCCTTTCTATTAATTACATTGATCTTATTTAGCACACCTTTATTGTCTTCTCTTTTACTTTTAATCTTCTTTATACTACTATTTTTGTCTTTACTTCTCTTTACTCTACACCACTTTGCTCTTGATGTTATTCTGTTTTCATCTTATTTGGCTACTGTTCTACATCTTCACCATACTTCTTTTCTAAATATTTCTTCTACAACCTTGACATATAATCTTACAGAATCTTTTACACCTTTTCATGAAACTTGTCTTGTATACAATTCTTTGAACATACTCTCTGTTGATAGACTATATATGCATAACTCTTAATTTTTAACCTTCTTTGCATCTGTTTCACCAACCAATATTTTGCTTAAATTATGTCTTGTTATCTTACTTTTATCTAATTTATTAAACTTTTTCTATACTAACCAACATGCTAATTCTTTAATATTATTCTAGTATCTACTATACTCTTCATATCTAAGCAAATAAACTGATATTACTTGCTCTGTATAAAACTTTTTACATTTATCTAATTCATATAAGTCTGGTGCTCTCTTCTTTAGTATATTAAAAATTGATTTTTTTTTTAAATATTAATAGTGAGGCCATGCCTTTAACTTTATTGAAATTCAATTGAAGTTTTTACAAAGAAAAGCTTGCTTTTAAATTACATATAAAGAATAAAGACTCAGACATTTTATCTGCAACCTAAACCTAATATCAAAAATTGATAAACTATTACTTATATACTTAATTCTAAATAAAATCTTGTTTTGCTCTAATTATTTATACTTAATTCTTGTTAAGCTTCTGTTTTCTTTTTACAGCATTTTTCAATTTTTTTGCACTTAAAGATTTGGCTCAAGCACTCTAATTATGCTTGAACTTTGCCACTTTGCAGTATTCATTATATTTGTTAATGTCTTAACAAACTTTCTTGTAGGTACTTCTACAACTAACTCTTTCCAATACAATGCATATGGGAACTGACAACTCTTTTCAAGCTTCAAATCTGAGCATTCACTTAGCAGTATACCCTTCTTTGCAAGTTTGTCAGCTCTTTTATTTTACACTATTCCATTATATGCTTTAACCTTAATCAATACTAACTTGATATTCTTTGACTTGCATATATCTTTGATTTTTGTTACTAATCTAAAGTTTTTGCTTTTGCTTTATGCTCTAACATTGTACAAAGGTTTTCTTTTTTCTAGACTTGCAATCACTGCAGCATTATCTAACTTAATTACTACTTTACTATTAGAAACTAAGACTAAAATTACTATCAACATTGTAGCTAGCTCTGCTTTTGTTAATGATGGCTATTTCTCTAATCTAATTTTTTCCTTTATTATAATTTCACTTTTGTCTTCACTGACTTGCATCCAACTTGCATCCATTTTGCATTCTTTTTCTTTTCTTACTAATAACCCTTTTTTTTTTTTTTTTTTTTTTTTTTTTTAACTATAAGCAGTTATGCTAGTACTTTATTGAGTTTTTGGAATTACATTTGTAACTACATACATTTCTCTAATATCTAAGTCTAGCATCACCTGGCCACCTTAATGGTATCTAAGTGCAACCTACTGCATTACTTTGAACAAAAGTAAGCTACTTGTCTGACTACTTAAAGTCCATAATGAAAGGGTCTTCTCCCTTCCATAACAAGCCCCAAAATTGTTTTTGTTACTTCTTTTTCAACTTGTTTTTCTTTTTCTCTTCTTTTTTCTTTTTTTTTCACTATTTTTTCCCAATCTGTCTTTTTTTTCTTTTCTGCTTTCTTCAGAATTTCATCTTTTTTCCTTTTACTTTTTTCTGTTATTCATAAAATGTGTTCCAGGCCATTATTGCTACTGTATTTGCAAACTGCTATCTTGATCTTGTGTTTAATAACTCTGCTAGTTTGTCTTGTGTTTCTTTTGGAATTAGGCCTTTCATTAGTGCTTCTCTTATTTTGACTTTCTCTGTCTCTGTTTTTCCAAAGAGTGCTGTGTATAAAATATATGAAGGAATCCGAATCATTTCTTTTTCTTTTAATTTCTTTCATGCTGTTGCAATGGTTACTTTTTGGATTCTCTTTTTGGCTCTTGCATATTGCCAAGTGTGCTTGTGTCTCTTTTACTTTGTCTTGGCACACTTGGCATTCTGCTGTTGTATATATATTTAGCCTTCTTTTGTTGAGTTCTTTTAAGGTTGGAAGTTTATCTATTATGTACTTAATAAATGCACTTCTTCTGGCACTACTTCTTCTTGTTGTATAATGTATTCCTTTGGTCATCTTGCCTTTTCCAAAAATAAGTCCAATCATATATTGTGATTTCTGCTTCTGGCTCTAGGTCTTTAACTGCTTTCATTTCTTTCTATTTTGCTCCCAATCTTGCATTTGTTACTAACTTGCAAAGCAGTCTTGCTGATATGTCAGTTCATCTGTTTTCTCACTCTAAGTAGTACTTTATCTTTTTATAACTGACTTTTTTGGCCTGTACTATTTTCCTACTTATTGTCCCCTTCTTTGCCAAACTATCTGCTTTATCATTCCATTTGTCTTTACTACGACTTTTCACTTTAACTAAATCTATCTGAATTTTTTCATCTTGACTAGATGTTTAATCTTCATTAACCACATTGCATTCTTTTTCTTAATAATCTTGCTTTTGTCTGCTTGTTTTAGGCTTCTACTGATATTTCTTATTGCGACATTACTATCTGTATATAACTCTACTTGCTTCTTCTTAGGTATTGTTAGAATTACTATCCAAATTGCTACCAATTCTGCTGTTGTCAATGTTTGCCACCCTTTTAGTCCAAATGCTAACTCTTCTTCTGGCCATTCTTGTGTCTTGTCTGTTTGGACCCATCCAATACCTATATTGTTCTTAGATAATAGTTCTTTCCTATCTTTCCCATTAGCTGTGCCATCAGTGTATATTGTATATTTGTTCTTGTTTCTTATAATGTTTCTTTCTAGAACTTTTGTTATTTCTCGACTAATATTTTCTTCAAGTTTTTGTCACTTGATAATTTCTACCTCTAGTTCTTCTATCATTGTAAGGCCCTTTAATTTGCATTCACTTATTTTTGTTCTATTAATTTCTGTCTTGTCTATTATTTGGTCTATTGATATCTTAATTTGATTGCTACCCTTACTTATTAATCTATCTGAAATTATATAAATGTTTTTGTTTAATCTTATCTATTGCTGACAACTGTTTTCTATTTGTTCTTCTTTACTTATACACCCTTCACATCTGTTAATTTCAGTTGCTACTTTATTCTCTTTGCACTTTATTTACTAGTGTTCAATTAGTGCCTTTTTTTTTCTTTTTTACCACCTTTTCAAGCTGTCTGTGGTCCTGTATGCCATATACTATCCACTCATTTCTTCTTCTATCTTCTGCTATATGTTCCCATTTGACTTGCATTGTTTGAGTATTTTGTTCACCTGTTCTATAGTATCTTTGCACTACTCTACTCTCTGGGCTGCTAAGCATTTTTGATTCAATTGCTTTGAACTATTCTGCTTTTTTCTCTTTACTTGATTGGCCTTAATAGCCTTTTAGTTGCTGTTATGTAATTAGTTTTTTCTTCCTTTGCATCGAGTAGTTGGTTCAGATATATTAGACCAGATTCATTTACTCTAACTGCTTCTTTTTTCTACAATTGTGTGTCTACTAATTCTTGTATTTTAGTATCATGCCCAATCATTGTCCATAGTTTGCTTTTTGTTTTAATATTTATTTTTAATTTTCTTGCTTTGAGTATTGTAAGGCATGCTAAATTGTTCTTTAAGTATGTTTCAATTTCTGTCTGTTCTTCTGTCTTCCATATGTCTTTTGTTAAACCTGCTCTTTGACAGCCTTTTGTTATTCTTAGCCTTGTTAGCTGTCCAATGCTGTTTTGTCTGTACAGTCTCACCAGGAGGCCACTCACTTGTTTTATAATTATCTCTTGTCACAATGTCTTTGTATTCTATTACACAGTTTTCTACTATTCTTTGCAGGCTGCTCTTTTGTTTTGCTAGACTTATTATTGGTTGATATATTTTATTTAGGCTTCTGTCTAACATCTTTGTTAGCTGCAACATATAGCTTAGTTTGGGTATTATTACTATATTGTTTATATATGTGACCTGATTCGTTGTCATTTTTTTGTACTTTTGCTTTCCTCTTTACTTGTGTCTCTTACATTCTATTGTTTAACCATATTTCCAATGAACGGACTATTTTTTGTCTTGGTTCTTCTATTATCTTGCTTTTCCTATATATTACTACTCTTTCTTCTTTTTGGACTTTCATGTTCATTATTATTAATTTTGACTTTGATCTATTTATCTCTATATCATTCATTTCAAAAAACTTTTCTGCTATTTCTAAGATTTCTAATAATTGCTTTTTACTGCTTGCGATCCATGTTGTATCATCTGCATATGCAATTGCAGCTTAACGATATTTTGTAATATTGTTGCATTGCATACCTTTTTGAAACTGTTGCTCAACTGTATATCCTAAACTTTCTTTTTCTTGAATTCTCTCTAATAATAGATCATAGAAGAGATGCCATATTAATAGTGAAATTACTTTACCTTGGTCTATTCCATCTCCTGCTGTTAATTCTTTTGTCAGGCCATAAGGTGTAATTTTTTTTTTTTTTTTTTTTTTTTATAACACGAATTGGCATGCTTTCATTAGGTTATACTAGAAATACATTATATTATTTACATATATAAAGCTTTGATTCCTTTAATGAATCTAGCTATTTTTAGCTTTCTTTTTTTATGCAACGTGCCTAAAATTTTAACATTTTTCTTTAACCTAATTTCTATTACTCTTCTAATTTTTTCTTCAGAATCAACAGTATTTCTCCATCTTGCTTGGGTGTACCATAGCCAGATTTCATATATAACTGTCAAGTGTAACCATGCAGCTGCTTTTCATAGCTGTGTATTTGAGATGTTAGACAGTAAAAATTTCTTTCATTGTAGTAGGAGGGGCATCTTTGTAGCTTTACAATATTTTTTTCTCATTGTTGTGTTTTCTGACTGGTTCTTCTATTTGTTATTGTGTTGTATATTCTTTTTTTAGGTATATGCTTATTGGCTGCTGTGATAATTGCTTCTTCTATGGTATTCCATATACTATTTATTTTGCCTGTATGTTTTTCTATACCTTGCACCTCTGTTTGGATGTTTTTTAGACTTTCTTTTATTTCTAATCGCTTTTGCAGCTCCTGTGCATAATTTTTCTAATTCTCTTGTTTTGTCTGATTATATAGATATAGTGTTCTTGATTGTCCTTTTCTTTTAATCTCTGCTTTACTGTTTCTTCCTATCATATGTTTAACCCATATTTTTGCAATTATAATTTTATGATCACTCTCTGTAATTCCTTCTGTTTCCTCCATGTTTGCCTTTTACAAACCTGATGCCAATTCTTCTGATACCCAAATATAGTCAATTCTTGTTGCAGCTTCTTTGTTTGACCATGTGTACTCTTGGCTTGTTGAATGCATATTTCTATATATGTCTATAAAGTCTTGTTTTCTCATCCAATTAAAGATTGGCAGTCTTTTAAAGTTTGCTGACTGTGGATGTTGTTAGTCTAATATATTGTTTGCTATATAATTAAAGTTACCTATAATCATAAATTGTGTTTGTCTTTTTTGTTTAATAACCATCTCTATAATCTTTTGTTGGATGTTTTTCTCTATTGTCTTGTTATTTGGTAGTATATAGACTTCTATTACTATTAACTCCAGTTGCTTGAAATATAAAGTGATTTCTATCATATATTTACTTATTCTTCTAACTGCACCCACATGCTTTTTCCATTGTTTTTCTATTAGAATTCTCACACCTGATCCTTTTTTCTTATCCTATGCTGCATTTGTCCAGTACTCTGTATAGTTTTTGTTTAATGCATGCATCAAAAACTTTCCTTCTCTTTCAGTAATATTTATTTCTATGACTTCTAATATTGCAATTTTCTTCTCTTCTGCCTAGCCGAGCAGATTTTCAAGCTTTCACCTATTAGTTTTTAGACCATTAATGTTATAACATACTAATTAAATTTTTTTTTTTCCTTGTTTCCATTTCTCTCTTAATTGGTCTTGTTTTGTTCTTATGTTTCCTACTTTCTCTTTCCTCTTTCTAGTTTCTTTTTCTTTTTGGTAAGAGTTGTTGTATTTTTCTTATATATTTCTCTTTTTCTTTGTAGAAAATCTTCAATCTTCTCATTCATTTTCATTAGTTCAACTAAGGTGCCCTTAGGAGTGATTAGCTGGGCCATCTTTTGTTCCTAGCTGTAATTTTCTTATTGCTTTGTCTTGCTGAACTTCGAGCCTGTTTAACCTTTCTAGAATTCTTTGAAGCAAAACTTGCATTTATAGGTTGAAGTTGTTTTTTTCTGTTTGTTTTATTCAGCTGTCACTTTTGCTTTTATCATTTTTTCTTTTGGTTGTTTTTTTTTTGTCAGGCTTCTGCTTTTCTTTATTTACATTAATAAATGTCTCTTCTGTATTTGTATATTTTTGACTATTACTACCTTCTTTTTTTCTATTCCACTTTTCTTGAAAGTCTTTTCAATATAAAAGATAGTTATTAAATCTTATTGGTTTGAATTGTGCTTTTTTCATTTCTTTTTTTGATGCAAAGGTAATTGTTGCTGCTCTTTTTTGGTTTTTATTTCTATTAGATAGTATGTAAACTGATTTTGCTCCTTTGTTTTTTAAGCAGTGTAGTAGCAATACTTCTGAAGCTTTGCCTAGAGCCCTGTTAGTCTTGTTGTAAACATGTTTTGGAAGTCACATTGTGTGTAATCTTCATCACCTTTGGTTACTCTTGCCAACTTGTGAATACTGATTGGCAAAGTCCATGAAATGTAAGTTGATCTGCTTGAACTACTGCTAATGCCTTGTGTTTAGATCTTTTAATGTGTCTTATTTGTATCTTTTTGAAGCTTTTGCACATATGTCTAATTTCCTCTGCATTGATATTTACAGATAGGTCCCATATTGTAAAACAGTTATATGAATTTGTTTCATTTTTTATTGTAAACAAGTCTTTTTCTTCTTATATTCTTCTCTTTTAGGTTGGCTATTATATCTTTTTTTCTCTTTCTTGTTGTTGTTTTTGATCTGTTGTTCAAGTTTTGATTCTTTGTTTCTTTCTTTTTCTAAGATAAGCTTGAGCCATTCACACTCTTTTTCTTGAATTCTGTCTATTACTGCATCTCGACTGTGTTCACAATCAAAGTCTACTTCTACCCAGTTGTTTCTATTCTTAAAAACTTCTTTGATTGTCTTAATATGATAGTTTTTGCTCAGAATCCATTGCACGTATTTTATTCTTTCATCACTTGTTTCTTCTAGTAAGATATATACTGGCATGTTTGTCTTGAAGGACATGTCCTTATTACATATTCTATTTTCTGGTGACCATTGGCTGTGTTCAATTGTGCCTATAAAGATTGAATCTTCATAGGTCATGTTTTCTTTTTTTAATTTTGTTATCTTTTTGTCAATATTTTTTATATTTTTTTTAACATCTTGGATGATGCTATCTCTTGGAGCTTCTATGTCTTTCTTTATCTTTTTTCTTCTTGTTTTTTTTGCTTCATTTGATTTGACTATAGAAGTTTGGTTTGTGTTTGTTGAGGAGCTTTTTTGTTGTGTATCTTGTCATATACTAATGTTAAGCTTCTCTATTTGGTCGATGATTTTATTTATTGTTTGGATTGGTTTTTCTTGTAGTATTTCTTCTCTTGCTACATCTTAACATCTTTTTTTTGTTATTGAAGTTTGCATCTTTTCCATGCTGTTCAGTTTCTCTATTCCTTCCATTTTTCTTTCTTTTTTAAGTATTTCTTCTTTGCTCATACTTGTAATATATTCAACTGATTTTGGGTTTTGATTCATCAGCCTAAGTCTTTGTGTCCATTCTTCTATTATATCTTCTTTGAGCCAGCTTAATTCTGCTAGACTTAAGGCTTTAAGAATTTGTCTATAGAGTAGGGTTGTTAATGGGTTGGGTTGGGTTGGGTTGGGTTGATCCAATTCTTAACTCACTTCAGTAAATTAGACTTACTCCAGCATTTTGCTCCGGGTTGCTCCATAGCTACTCCGAGTTGCTCCAGGTTGCTCCAAACTTAAAAATAAAAATTTAAACCCACTCCAACTTGGGTTGGGTTCTACTCTGGAGTGCTCCAGAGCAAGCTACTCCATTAACAACCCTACTATAGAGTAGTATATTACTTAATATAATGTAGTTTGGGTTGTTTATTGCTAAGTCCTTTGCTATATGTTCTACATTGCTTGGTTCTTTCACAAGTGTTGTTAGAATTTGGTCTAACAATTCAAAATTTAAATATTTTCAATTTTTATCACCTGCTCCCTTAATATAGTATATAATATCTGTATTGATAGTCTGATTCATTTGGTTTGTTTGTTGTGTTTCTATTTTGTATGCTTTCTTCTTTGAGTTGTTTATATACAATCTGTATTGTGTTATTATTAACTACTAGCTATCTATCTATTTTCTAATTAGAAATGTGATGTTGTTGTTTGTTGTTGTTGTTTGGTTAGTCACGTGTTCTCTTTCTGTTTTTCAGAGTCAATAATAATTTCCCAAACTTTTGAATTTTCTACTAAAAAAAAAGAAAATTTTTCTCAAAGCAAGTTTAGTCTGTTAGAGATACCTTTTTTGTTGTTGTACTTCTACTATTGTTTATATATTTTTAAACATAAACTTCTTTTTTTTAAGGGCCCAAGGACTGTTTTCTATTCTATTTCAGTTATATTTTGTGTTTTGTTTCTACTTTGCTTTTGGAATTAGAGATCAGCAGGAAGAGTTGAAATGACTACTTTTTACTTTTTTAACTATACTTTATTTCTTATTTAATTTATCTTACTTTTGGTTTCTTTTTTTTATAATAATATAATTAACTTCTGATAATATAAATAGTTAGTAAAATTTATAAATAGCTTATTAGTATATATTAGAGCAATAAACATTATTTAGAAAATTTCAACTAATTTAGATGAGTTTTAGCTACTCTAGTAGATTTAAGTTGCAAATAAATATATCTAAGCTCTTACTCTTACATGTAGTATTTATATTACTTAGAGTTATAGTTTTATAGTTAGCAGTTTAATGATTAGCTCTGACTGCAAGTGTTGGTCTAATTATAGCATATATAAAGCTTCTTTTTGTATTCAGTAACTCTATGTAGTTATTACTTAATGACTACAAATAAAGATAGGAGCAGGGCTTCACCTTAATATCAAAAAAATAAAAAACTATTTAAATTAATATATTTTAAACTTAATAGTTTATATAAATTGCAAGTTGTAATATATAATTGATGTTTTTTAATATAGTATATATTATTATAATTAGTTCATATAGATCTTTGTTATTTATTTTTGGTATATTGTAAAATATTGTTATTTTTTTTTTATTGTGCTAGTTTTGTACAATATAGTTTTTATATTTGTTTATAAACTTTTTGAAACAGCTTATATAAAAGTTTTATAATAATGTTTTTGCTTTTGTTTGTAATTGTGTAAATGGTTTAATTAATAAAATAAAACTAATAAGTATTTATTTTTGTAATGTAGTATATATATTGATTTGTTGTAAGATTATATTGTAAAAAAAAAGACTATTATATTGTATAAGTATTTTAATTTTAATATTTATATAAAATTGTTTTTTTACTTATTATTATTATTATTTAAAATATTAAAGTTGTTAACTTCTAAATAGTAGATTGTGAAATCAAAACCCACTGATAACAAAAATTTAGATAATTATTTATATAATATATAGATAGTATTATAGCAATAGCATTTTGTTAAATAGTTGAGATAGAATATCTGTAACTATAATTATTTTAGCATAACTATCAGATTATAAAACATTTATATAACAAGTTATACAAATAAATGCAAACTAGTAATAGGCTACAAATCTAAGATAAGTTTTTATAACTGTGTAAATCTGTAGAATTAAGAATAGAGTGCATATAGATCATTTTTATATAGTTATCTATAATATATTAATATTTTTATCTAAAATTGATATATGCTACTAATAAAACTTTTTTATTTTTTAATTAATTAATAAAAAAAATTTATTATATTATAAATAAAATTATTTATCTAT
>CAJVQA010000253.1:0-38546 GCA_910591915.1 Cetraspora pellucida
TATAAAATACAATAAAGAATATATATAACTACTAATGCTATTTATAATATACTATGCTAAAATCTACTTTGTAACAGAATTAAGCAATTTATGCAAAAAAAAAAAAGAAGCAATTGATACTTGACCTAATTTGTAGCTATGCAAAAACTTATTCCTAACTCATATTTATGTAATAAAAAATAAAATAAAATTAGTATTGAGCAAAGAATCAAGCAATTTATGCAAAAAAAAAAGAAGCAATTGATACTTGACCTAATTTGTAGCTATACAAAGACTTATTCCTGACACAGATTTATGTAATAAAAAATTAGTATTAAGCAAAGAATCAAGCAATTTATGCAAAAAAAAGAATGAAGCAATTAATACTTGACTTAATTTATTACTATATGAAGACTTATTCTCAACTTGAATTTATGTAATAAAAAAATAAACTAAAATTAGTATTAAGCAAAGAATTAAGCAATTTATGCAAAAAAAAAGAAAGAAGCAATTGATACTTAACCTAATTTATTGCTATATGAAGACTTATTTCTAACTTAGATTAATATAATAAAAATAGGTAAAATGAGTATTAAGTGAAAAATCAAGCAATTTATACAAAAAAAAAAAAAAAGTAATTAATACTTAACCTAATTTATAGCTATGCAAAGACTTATTCCTGACTTGGATTTATATAATAAAAAAAAGATAAAATTAGTATTGAGCAAAGAATCAAGCAATTTATGCAAAAAAAAGAAAAAAGCAATTGATACTTGATCTAATTTATTGCTACTTGAAGACTTATTTTTGACTCAGTTTTATATAATAAAAAAAAAGGTAAAATTAGTCTTGAGCAAAGAATTAAGCAATTTATGCAAAAAAAAAATAAAGAAGCAATCAATACTTAACCTAATTTATAGCTATGCAAAGACTTATTCCTGACTCAGATTTATATAACAAAAAAAAGATAAAATTAGTATTGAGTGAAGAATCAAGCAATTTATGCAAAAAAAAAGAAAGAAACAATTAATACTTGACCTAATTTGTAGCTATGCAAAGACTTATTCTTAACTTGTATTTATGTAATAATAAAGATAAAATTAGTATTGAGTAAAAAATTAAGCAATTTATACAAAAAAAAAAAAAGAAGCAATTGATACTTGACCTAATTTATTGCTATGTGAAGACTTATTCCCAACTTGTATTTATATAATAAAAAAAGATAAAGTTAGTATTGAGTGAAGAATCAAGCAATTTATACAAAAAAAAAAAAGAAGTAATTGATACTTAACCTAATTTGTAGCTATGCAAAGACTTATTTCTGACTCATATTTATGTAATAAAAAATAAAATAAAATTAGTATTGAGTAAAGAATCAAGCAATTTATGCAAAAAAAAGAAAGAAGCAATTGATATTTAACCTAATTTGTAGCTACACAAGACTTATTCCTGACTCAGATTTATGTAATAAAAAAAGGTAAAATAAGTATTAAGTGAAGAATTAAGCAATTTTTGCAAAAAAAAGTAAGGAGCAATTAATACTTGACCTAATTTATTACTACATGAAGACTTATTTCTGAATCAGATTTATATAATAATAAAAAAAGCAAAATTAGTATTGAGTGAATAATCAAGCAATTTATGCAAAAAAAAAGAAAGAAGCAATTGATACTTGACCTAATTTATTGCTACATGAAGACTTATTCCTGACTCAGATTAATATAATAAAAAAAAAGATAAAATTAGTATTGAATAAAGAATTAAGCAATTTATACAAAAAAAAAAAAAAAAGCAATTAATACTTGATCTAATTTGTAGCTAGCAAAGACTTATTCCCAACTTATATTTATATAATAAAAATAAAATAAAATTAGTATTATGTGAAGAATCAAGCAATTTATACAAAAAAAAAAAGAAGCAATCGATACTTGATCTAATTTATTGTTATACAAAGACTTATTCCTGACTCAGATTTATATAATAAAAAAAAGGTAAAATTAGTATTAAGTGAAGAATTAAGCAATTTATGTAAAAAAGAAAAAAAGAAAAAAGCAATTAATAGTTGATCTAATTTGTAGCTATGCAAAGACTTATTCCTAACTCAGATTTATATAATAAAAAATAAAATAAAATTAGTATTGAATAAAGAATCAAGCAATTTATACAAAAAAAAAGAAAGAAGCAATTGATACTTGACCTAATTTGTAGCTATGCAAAGACTTATTCCTAACTTGGATTTATGTAATAAAAAATTAGTATTGAATAAAGAATCAAGCAATTTATGCAAAAAAAAAGAAAGAAGCAATTGATATATAACCTAATTTATAGCTATATAAAGACTTATTCCTGACTCATATTTATATAATAAAAAAAAATAAAATAAGTATTGAGCAAAGAATCAAGCAATTTATGCAAAAAAAAGAAAGAAGCAATCGATACTTGACCTAATTTATTCTACACAAAGACTTATTCCTGACTTGGATTTATATAATAAAAAAAAAGTAAAATTAGTATTAAGTGAAGAATCAAGCAATTTATGCAAAAAAAAGAAAGAAGTAATCAATACTTGATCTAATTTATAGCTATACAAAAACTTATTTCTGACTCAGATTTATATAATAAAAAAAAGATAATTTAGTATTGAGTGAAGAATCAAGCAATTTATACAAAAAAAAAGAAGCAATTAATATTTAATCTAATTTATAGCTACACAAAAACTTATTCCTAACTCAGATTTATATAATAAAAAATAAAATAAAATTAGTATTGAGTGAAAAATCAAGCAATTTATACAAAAAAAAAAGAAGAAATCAATACTTAACCTAATTTATAGCTACAAGAAAACTTATTCCAAACTCAGATTTATGTAATAAAAAAAAATTAGTATTGAGTGAAGAATCAAGTTATTTATAAAAAAAAAATAAATAAATAAAATTTAATTTATTCAAAAAATTTAATTATAAACTATTTTAAAAATATCTAAATTGTAATATTATAGTTAAAAGTGGGTTGAACTATAGTATAGATGAGCAAATATAATTATTATAAAATTATAATATAAATAACTAACTATTTTAACTAATTTAAATTTAATTAGGGTTAGGGTTAGGATTAGAGTTAAGATTAGGTTTGTGGTTTAAATTAACTTAATATTGATAGTTTTTATATTGTTATTTTATAATAATTATAATTTTCAACTTATACTATAGAAGATTCTTTTAAAAATTTGTTATATTGTGAGTTTATTGGCAAATTTATTATATTGAGAAAATTTTTACAATAACAGAGTTTATTATAATAAAAATAACTTGTAATTTTGACTAAATGAACAATATAAACAAAGTGTAAGTATAAATTTTTTAATTAAATATAGAAATAAAATGATAAAGCATAATAGAAATAAAAATTGAAAAAAATAATAAATTTTAAAAATCAAAAAGGTAGAATTGATGTGTTATATAGCACTTCAGGATATGTATCTGAAAAAAAAAAACCACTCAAGTTATGTACCTAAAAAAGGAAAAAAAAAAGTAGAATTGAAAAGAACAAATTCTATAAAAAAATATTATGGGCTATTCTGCATAAATATTCTATAAGTAACCTATTGTTGCAATCATTAAAATACTGATTGGATATATAATTCATGTTCAATAGTTTGTCTTTTTTGTGATAGTCTTGGTGCATTCTGTAAAATGGCTTCAATACTGAGCTGAACCTTATTTTGCTCTTTTTGCATCTCTTTAATGATTTTAAAAACACCAATATGTGTAGAATTTACTAATGTTTCCTATTTCCTATGCCAAGCCTTGACAGAATTCTGAGTTTGAGGGTATGCTAATTCAACATTACTATGTATTACCAAAATCTGGATAGAAATAATGGCTTGGCTCTAATCACATTACCATTTCTATATACTCACCTAATTTTGCTATGAACATAATATTCTTTAAACTATTGAACAACCTCATTGGCTTCAGTTGGAATATTGAATTTTAGTTCATCAAACACCTCTGGTATTTTATTATAAAGTAGGAATGTAAAAGCAAAAATGTGTCTAATTAGCAAGCTGAAAGTTTCATCAGTACCATATTGTACAGAAAGCCCAGAAGTCTGAACTTTGCGATAAACATTCTGGGCCAAATGAAAATGGCATCCTATACTTTAAATATTTTTAAACTCAAATCAAACAGTATTTATAACAGCTATTTCAAAATCTATTAAGACTATTTGTAGACATAAGTCAACATTGTGCAATTTCCCAAAATCTATCAACTCTTGAAACAACTCTCTATATGATTCCTTGAATTTACTGATCTTTAATGAAAATACCAATGGCATAATTTTGGAATTATCTTTTCTATTAATATACCCTAAAATAGAGCTATTTATGTAGTAATATCACAAATTATACAATATTTATACAATATTTAAATTTTTTTTTTAACTATTCCAAATGATGTCATCATGGTGCATGTGTGGTACTTTTTTATTAAATATAACTGCTAGATTATTATTTATACATTAAAAGATTTACTAAGCTAGATATTTGTAGATTTTCCTATAGATAGGTTTGACAAAATTTTTGTTATATAATAAACTGATCTCTTTGGAGATTCTGTTTCTTGCTATAGCTATGATTGCTGATTCTGGATATTGTATATTTTCTCATTTAAAAGCAGCATAATAACACCAAATTTCATATATAGTATGTGTATATAGCTATAATATAGTTCTATATGTTTTTGTTTTCTCTGTAATGTGTTTTAGAAATATTTTTTCTAGCAAGTCTGATATGGATTCAGTTTGGCCTGTTTTTAGAAATTTGTATACTTCTATTCAGATTTTTTTACTAATTTTGCATTTTGTTGCAAAGTGTTCGATAGTTTGTATATTTTCTGGACACCAAGAGCATTTGCCTAATTTTGTTGCTACAAAGTGATAAAGTCTATATCCTAGTAGTAAGGCTCTGTGAAAGAGTTGCCAGAAGATATTCTTTTTTCAGTTAAGTATTGCTTTTTGGAGAATCTAATTGTTGTTTTGAGTTTGCTTTATAGAATCTGATTGATTTATAATTTTGAAATTAAGTTTTTTTAAAAGTTTTATTGTAAGTTTAACTGTAATTTCTGGTCTTTTTTTCTTATCCATTTCTAGTTCTAAAAGATTTCAGGGCCAGTTGGATTCTGTAAAAACCTCTTCTTTAGCTTTTTTTCATGCTAAAAGATAGGGTTTCCATTCTGTAGGCCATGCTTTAGTCCTGATTAGTTGTGTAGAGAGTGCTTTTATAGCTGAAATATATTTTTTTTAATTAAGTACAAAGGAGATTCTTTTTCTTTCTATTTTTGCCCACAGAAGATTACTTGAGATTAGTTTTATCCAGACTGTGATTAGTCTAGCTTCTAGTATATTGCTAACTATTGGTGCTTATAAGCCTTCTTGTTTATGTGATTGTTGAAAAGTAGAGTACCTTGGAAGTATTTTGGAGTTGTTTTTGATCTAGTAGGTAATAAGTTTATTAATTTCTGCTATTTGCTTCTTGCTTGGTAGCATTAGGTAAGTGACATACCAGATTTTTGAGAGAAGCAGTGAGTTTGTTAATATAATTTTTCTTTTTAAGAATAGGTTTCTATAAGCAAGCTTTTCTAGATTTAGTTTAAGTTTGTTTATAACTTCTTGCCATAATCCTTTTTTTGGTATGCCATTAGCAGTGATGCTGTATTCTAAAACTATAATATGATTTTGTTTTTCTAGTTTTTTTAAATTAAGTTTCTTCTGTGAGAAATTTTTTTCTTGCTATGTTTGTAAGCAGCATTAAATTAGTTTTGAACTTGTTAATTTTTGTATTAAAAGCTTTTTCATAGTTATTGAATAGGCCTAGTATTGTTGTCCAAGCTGTATGAGAGCTAATGTCTATTGTTAGATTGTCTGTATATACAGCATACTTGAAAGATTAGTTGTTAACTTTGATTTCTGTTATGTTTTTGTTTATTATGTTTAGCAATAGTTCAAATGCTAATACATATAAAAAAGGTAAGAGTGGGTCTTCTTGTCTAACTCCTCTTTCTATCCTAAAAGAGTTTGAGATATATTCTGAATCTAAGATGTAGACTTTTTGTTAAGAAAATAGATTCTTTATTAGGTCTTTATATTCTTTATTGAAGCCTATATTTTTTAGTACCAGTTGAAGAAACTCATGACTTATTCTGTCAAAAGCTTTTTGCTGATCCACAAATAGCATCTAATGCTCTTTTTGTAGTATTTTTTTGGTTTCTTAAAATTGTAAGAATATCCAATGCAGAGTCTGTGATTAATCTGTTTGTGATAAAGCCTTGCTGATGTTGAGGTACAATTGCTTTACAAATTGTATATAGTCTGTTGATGATAATTTTTATAAAAATTTTAGCATCACAGTTGACCAGTAAGATAGGTTTTCAGTTGTTTATGTTGTATAATTTCTTTGACTTCTTTGGTATTAGTATAACTAGATTTTTGCACCATAAGGAGGGCATTATTTCTAAGATTAATACTTGGTTAAAGATTTATTCTAGAATAGGTATAATGTGTTCTTCTGTAAGTTTATAGAATTCATATATAAGGCCATCCAGTTCTGGAAACTTGTTATTTAGTAGTTTTTGGATAGTTGTTAGAATTTCTTCTTTGGAAATAGGATTTGTTAGTTTTTTGTTTATTTGTATAGAGACTTGTAAAAGATTTTTGGTGATTTGTATAGAGACTTGCAGAAGATTTTTGGTAATTTGTTCTGCTATTTCATTATTAATTTCTTCTTTGCTATATATTGTAAAGTATTGTTCTTTGATATAATTAAGTACTTCTTTTTCATTAGATTGTTCCTGAGCTGAGAGAATTTGTATTTTTATAAAAGCTGAATATGAGCTTTGACTTTTAAAATATGAATAGAAGTATTTAGTTAATTTTTCTCCTAGTTCTATCCAGTTTGTTTTTGATTGACATTGCCATCTTTGTGCCAGTTTAGTTAATTCTGATTGGACCTATAAATTAAGGTTTTTTAGTATAACAAAGAGGTGCATTTGGCTAGAAGATTTAGCTATAATTTCTTTTAATTAGTTAATTTTCTTGTTGAGTCTTTCTATTTTGTCTTCTAGGGCTTTTGGTTTTTTGAAGGCCTTTATGATTGATTTGATGTAGATTTTATACATGTTTCAGCTTATTGCAGAAGTAGCATCTTTGATTTCATTCAAGATTTCTTTTTTTAAGATGTCATTTTTAAAGAAATTTGGGTCAAATCTCCAAAGTATTGAGTGTTTAAATTTTTGTTCTAGGCTTAGAATGCATTCAACTAAGAGGTAATCAGAGTTTCCAAATCTTGTTTTAGTTTCTGATTTAAAATGACTGTAGTTTTCATCTATAAAGATGTAGTCTAGCTGAGTGGCTATTAATTGGTTGTTACATGTATTTTGATAGAATATATAGAAGGAGTTTCATTTAAAAAACAAAGCTGAGTCAATAAATTCTTTTGTAATTTTATTAAGTAGTGTCCTTGAAAGGTTATTTTGAGAGGTTGCCTGACTTATTCTATTGATATCTGGATTCAAGTTTGTGTTTAGATCCCCTGTGATAATGTTGATCATGTTTTCTTTTTTGTCTATATTCTAATTGTTGAAGAATTTAGTTCTGTTTAGAATGTTTGGTAGTGCATAAACATTTATCACATGAAAGAAGAATTTCTTAAATATGAAACATGTTGAAATTATTCTTTCTTCTTGTAATATCTTGGTGTCATTAAATTTTATAATTTTGTTTCCTGCTAATATTGCTGTTCTGCCTGTCTAAATTGAGTCAAAAGACTATTGATCTTTTAAAAATCATTGAATGGAGCATTAAAAGTATTTGTTTCTTGTAAGAAAATAATGTCTAGTCTATAAGATTTTAAAAATATTAATGTTTTAGTTTGTTTGTCTAAATTGTTTAAGCCTTTAACATTTAATATAGTAATTTTGATTAAGTGATAGCTTATTAAAAATAAATTATTTAGTTTTAAAGCTTCTATAGGCTCTTTGTTTTGGATCATCCTGGTAATTTTCTTTGTTGGTTATTTTGTAAAGCTTTGAATCCTTATGTTTTCTTTTTTTGCATACAACTAATATAAAAGTAGGGTCATTTACTTTTTCTTGCTTATTTGATTGCACATTTTCCAAATTTGTATTGTTAATTGCTGGTTCTTGTGTTGTGTTAAAGTTATTTTCAATAGGAATTTTTGTGCAAACAGTATCTGTTTTGTTATCTATATTATAATCTGATGTAATTTCTTCTGTTACTTGTACTTGTAAGCAGATTTTATTCATGTTTATGTTTTGGGTTTCTTCTTGAGTTAAAAGGTTTTTTACTTCTTCCACATATGGGTTATCCTCTGTTGGGTTTTTAATAGGTACTCTGTTTTGTACACTTTTTCTTTTGAATTCTTGATAGTGCAGTCTTAGATTTTTCATTTCTTAAAATTATGCACAGTCTTTTTTAATGTGCCCTGTTTGGTCACAGAAATAACAGACTTTTGGTGTCTCCTTCTACTTGGTAGTCACTTTATTATCATCTATATATGTAAAATAAGTGATTCTTTGTTCTAATTTTGAGTCTTTAGTATTATTGAAGATAATGATCCATTGATTTGTCATATAAAGAGTGCCTTCAATAAGTAAAGGTTTAATTGAAACAATTTTCTTAAAATTTTTAAAGGCTTCTTTTATCAAGCTAAAGATACATTCTTTGATTCCTAATGATATATTTCTTACTTTAATTAGTAAGAAGGATTTACATGCATCTGTTGGGATATAGCTATAATATATTTCATTAAAAATTTTAATGTCATTAGTAGTATAATATAATAATTGATCTTGGTTTGAAAAGACAATTTCTAAATAAGATCTTAAGCCTTTTTTAAAGTGTTGTTTGGCTGCAACTATATCTCCTTCCAGACCTTCATATAAAGAGGCCATAATTTCATTAAGAAAGTTATAAAGATCTGAAATTTTAATGATTAGTGTATTGTTGTTTTTTGATTTAATTTGGTTCCTAGAAGAAAAAGCCACAAAGGCTAATTTTTCTCTTTTTAGTTTTGGTAACATGTTTGTGTCCTGTTTGGCAGCTGATGTATAGCTTAAAGTGGGTTTGTGTCTGTGCTGTTCTTTTGTAGTATAACTTGTTTCTCTTTCAATGTTGGCACATGACTAATTTTATTATTGCTTATATTTTTATCACTTGTTTTGTTTTTATAATTTAACATATTTTCTAAAGCTTGAAAATTGTTGTTTCTTTGAATAATATTTTCCAATCAATCTTTCTTGTTTTGGATTACTACTACTGGTACTAGTTTTTCACTTGTTACTCCTGTTTCTTCTTGTGTTGCAAGAACACACTTGGAAAAAATGTTGTCAGACTTTTCTGCCCAGAGGTTGTTATCTTCTTCTCTTTTGACATCAAGTTTTTGTATTTTAAAAATTTTTTTTGTCAATAAAGATTTAACTCTTAGAGAGGGTTTTCTTTTCTTAAGTACAAGAGCTCTGGCTCTTGAGGTAGACTTTTTTGTTAGGTTTTGTTTTATGTTTAATAACTTTATGATTGGTATTTTTTATTTTTCTTTCCCAATCAGAGGTGAACAGGAAAGAGTTTTACAATATTTAATTAAAACAAACAAACAAAAAAAAAAAAAAAAAAAAAAAAAAAAAAAAGACATAATATAAATAGTATATAATTGCCTAAACATAGTAGAAATGGTCTTAAATGTTCCATCCATGTTCCAAAATAGGGATTGATTTAAATAACAAATACTATTAAATGTAGTAAAAATTAGAATTCTATTATGATCTACAATAGAACCATTAATCAGAAACTCTTCTTCATTCAAAGTTTTTTTTAAATGTTCAGAAATTACAAGACTCTCTAAAGACCCTGGCTCTGTAGGAAGGTCAAGATGCTGAGCCCTTTGAATGATTTGTCAAATTGTGTTAGATGATGGAAGATATAGATATATATATTGTAAGGTGTTAGTAATTGCTGTTTGTACAATTTGTGCTAGTTTATTATTAGTTTCTTGCACCTGATTCTTGATTCTAATGATTGTCTTTACAACAACTAATTGGCTAGCCTCTGCTGCATGATTATGGTCTGACACATTTTTAAGATAATGTTAATTGTTAATTAATTTTATTACAGCATGCCCACTATAGTTAAATATGTCTCACTTCTCACAATACTAGTAAAATGTATCTTTATAACTTTTATTTTTATTTATTAAATGTTCATAAACATTAAGTTTATCTTTGCTGCAAATTGAAGGAATGACTTCACAAATAATATTATCCATTTTACAGTATAGATAAATATAACTATGTAAAGAAAAGAATTTATATTTTAGTTAATTCTAGGTAAACTATGATGAGTGTTGCAAAGGGAAAACCCCAAAATTTTATAAGAATTTCGAGTTTTTTTTTTTGCAGCACTCTTATAAATTTATAATCATAAAACCATAAATTATTAGCATGAAAATTCTTGTAATTTCACCTTATTAGGTGTAACATGTGATAAAAATATATAACTTTATAATTTTGCAAGATATTTTATTTAATTGTTTCTTTATTAAATATTTGTTTTTTTTATTACACATACTTAATTGCCTATTTTTATTAAATATTTAATTTTAGAACTTTTTTTTTTTACACATTCATTTTATAATAATTTAGATTTTTACATGCAAATTTGATATTGCTTTATATAAAAATTTCTCAGAATAATATGATATCATAGCAACTTTCTTATTACAAGTACTTAATTGCCTTTTTGTTAAGATATTAAATTTTAAAACAACTTTTTTTTTACACATTTGTCTTAGAATATTTTGAATTTAAGTTACTTAATTATTATATACATTTTACTATTAGTATTATTTTAGCTTTAGGATGATATCATTGTCACTTTCTTATTACAGTTACTTAATTATTACATACTAGTACATTTTGTTATTGGTTTTATTTAGCAATACATTATAAAAAAATTAATGAATTGCTAAATAAAGCATTTTATATAAATATTAATTTTTAGAGAACTTACCTTATTTAGACACTAATTTTTATATTAAGTAAAAAGAAAACAAAAAAAAAGTGCAAAAAGAAGCAAAAGGAGAATTGAAAGAAGAAGCAAAAAAAAAAAGAAAAAAGAGAATTAAAAAGAAGAACAAGTAACAAGATTCCTATTTTAAATTATTATATAATTAAAATAAGTATAAAGGTGCTCTAGTACTATAAATTTAACTTTAATTTAACTAACCATAAATTTAACTTTAATTTAACTAATCATAAATTTAACTTTAATTTAACTAACTATAAATTTAACTTTAATTTAACTAACTATAAATTTAACTTTAATAAAAAAAATTATTTTTTGCATAAAAAAGATTGTTTTGATTTATATGTTATATTAATTTTGTATTTACATATAATAGTCTATAATGCTATAGCACTATAATAATATTTCTTATTATTAATACTAGCAATAATATTATTTTTTTCATTATAAAAATTCGAGTCAGAAATAAGTCTTTGCATAGCTATAAATTAGATCAAATATTGATTATTTTTTTCTTTTTTTTGCATAAATTGCTTGATTTTTCACTCAATACTAATTTTACCTTTTTTATTACATAAATATGAGTCAGGAATAAGCCTTTGTATAGCTACAAATTAAGTTAAATATCAATTGCTTTTTTCTTTTTTTTTGTATAAATTGCTTGATTCTTCACTTAATACTAATTTACTTTTTTTTTTATTATATAAATTCGAGTTAGGAATAAGTCTTCATGTAGCAATAAATTAGGTCAAGTATCAATTGCTTTTTTCTTTTTTTTTGCATAAATTGCTTAATTCTTCACTTAATACTAATTTTATCTTTTTTTTTATTATATAAATCTGAGTCAGGAATAAGTCTTCATATAGCTATAAATTAGGTTAAGAATCGATTGCTTCTTTCTTTTTTTTTACATAAATTGCTTGATTCTTTGCTTAATACTAATTTTAACTTTTTTTTATTATATAAATCTAAGTCAGAAATAAGTCTTGCATAGCTACAAATTAGGTCAAGTATTAATTGCTTTTTTCTTTTTTTTTGCATAAATTGCTTGATTCTTCACTCAATACTAATTTTATCTTTTTTTTATTATATAAATCTGAGTCAGAAATAAGTCTTTGCATAGCCATAAATTAGATCAAGTATCAATTGCTTCTTTCTTTTTTTTTGTATAAATTACTTGATTTTTTGCTTAATACTAATTTTTTTTATATTTTTTATTACATAAATTTGAGTCAGGAATAAGTTTTCACATAGCTACAAATTAGGTTAAGTATCAATTACTTCTTTTTTTTTTTGTATAAATAACTTGATTTTTTGTCTCATTTGATACTAATTTAATTTTTTTATTATATCAATTTAAGCTAATTATTGGATAAGCTTATTAGTAAAATGTATTGTCAATAAAATAAGCTTACCGATGATTCAATCTTGTCAGCAAAATGAATATTGGTAAATTACTTATCATTAAAATAAGCTTATCGATTAAGTCAGCTTGTCTATCGATTGAGTGTCAGTAAATTGATTATCTGTAAAACAAACATGTCAGTAAATTAATTGTCAGTAAAGTGTTATGTTAGCGATTTGATTGTCAGTAAACTAATATGGACCTAGCCTTGGCCACTCTTGTAGATTTAGATTGCAGATTATATATTTAAGTCTTTATTCTTTATATGTAATTTAAAAGCAAGCTTTTCTTTATAAAAACTTCAATTGAATTTTAATAAAGTTAAAGGCATGGCCTCACCATTAATAATTAAAAAAAAAAAATTGCAAACTGGCCTTAGGTAGTACAAACTTTAGATAAGTTCTTGTAATTGTGTAAATTTGTAAAAATTAGAAAACAAGAAGTTTATTTAAGAAGATCTAAACAAAAAAATAATACAAATCTTTAATAATACTACAATAAAGACTAAATCTAAAAAATAAATATTAATATAAAATATTTAAATAAGCAAAAACCTTTGAATAAAGAGTACTTTCAATTAGACTACTAAAATTCTAATTAAAAAAACTAAAAAAAAAATATCAGACTAACTTAATATATTAATAAACTAAACATAGTTTTATATAGTTAATCTGAATTAGGAGTTAAAAAAAAAGACAGAAATATACTAAAATACTAGAGATATACTGTAAAGTAAATACTAAAGTTTAGATAAACTTTGCAAAAGCATAATAGTTTAAGATTAATTCTGACAGCAAGTGTTAGTTCAGTTATAGCAATATTTAAATTAATTATAAAATAAGTATATAGCAAGTTCTAAAAGATTTATCTTAAAAATAAAAATATTCTAAAGTTAAAATGAGAATTCAGCTTTAACTTAATAAAATTAACATAGAACAGATTTAGAAAGTTTAAAATAAAACATTTAAACAGGAATATTAGATATAGCAATTAGTAAAAAACATTAAACAAACTTTTTAAATAAATAATATAGAAAGTTATATAAGTTGCTAATTGTATATTCTTTCTGTAATAGCTTTTTACAGAACTATATTTTTAAAAAATATGTTAATAAAGTCAAAAGACTCAAGAGGTTACTTTAATATCAAAAAAAAATTATAATCTAAATAAACAAATTATAACTCTTTTTATAAATTATTTATATCAAAATTTTACTAAAAACATTTAATTATTTCTAATTATTTTATTAAGTTAATCTTATTTTTGCTCTTAAGTAAACTTGTTTAAACTATTTTTTTGCTTTTAGACAGCTAAGTTTTAAGTTTCAACAATATTTAATTACTAAGAAAATTTATAAAAACTAAAATTTCGAGTTTGGTTATTTTTTTAAAATTTTATTAATTAAACATATTTTATATCTTATTAGTAATTTGTTCAACTTATCAAAATAAAATATTTTGATATATATATTATTCAAAATAGACCAAAACTCATTAAGATATTAACAAAATAACAAAACTTAAAACCTGTTTTTGCAGGTTTTTTTATAAACAATTTTAGAAAAAGTTATTAAATTGTCTCAAAAATTTCATTTTTTTAATTTCTATTAAAATTTTCTAAATATCTAATTATTTTGTTTAATAACTTTACATTTTTTAGATCTTTTCTAAATAGACTAAAAATTTTTAAATTTAAGAAATTTTTTTAAAAAACCTAGTTTTACAAATATTCTAATTTTAATATTATACTATTATTTAATATATATAATTATATAAAATGTTAACTTTTGTAATAGTAATATCTAATATTATTAATTTTAACTACTCTTACTAAAATATTTTAAAAGCTTTAGTATTAGAATTTATAAAAATAATATAAATTTATTATATTTTATTCCAAACAACTTACTAGTTGCTTAATAACTGAACTTAGAGATAATATAAAATAGACATTTTTTTAAAATATTAATAATAAGTTCTATTATTAGTTGTTTATATACCAAATTTTATATATACTTTATTTCTGTTACTAACAAAACATACAAAAAAAATAAAGTATTTAATATAATTAAAAAACTAAAGAGAAAAAATTTTTGGTATACAAGTAAATTTTACTAAATTTATTCTATTATTATTTAATTTATCTTTTTCATTTATTATATATTAACATTCATATATTGTATGCAACTTATTAATTAATTGCAAAGTAATTAATAATCAATACTACTTAACATTTGACTTTATCTTATTTAATAACAAACCTTAACACAAATTCTGTACTTAAACTAAATTTAACTAACAACAAAGTTCTTTTATATTTAAATAAAGTACTTCTATATATTAATAAAATCTACTTATTACTCTTATTCAAAAAATCTAACAATTATTCTTAGAATATAACAACTTAGTATAGTAAATAAGTTGTTAACCTTTAAGTAGTAAATTGTAAGTTCAAAACTTATTAACAATAAAATTTAAATAATTATTTATATACTATATAGACAGTATTACAATAATAGCATTCTGTCAATTAGTTAAAATAAGACATCTGTAACTATAATTACACTAGCATAACTGGCGGATTATAAGAATTTATGTAACTTTGATTATACAGAGAAATGCAAACTAATACCAGGCAATACAAATCTACAATAAGTTCTTATAATTATATAAATTTGTAGAACTAAGAAAAACTAAAGTCTAATTAAGAAGACTCAAGTAAAGAGACAATATGAATTTTTAACAGTACTACTGTAGAAACTAAATTTAGAAAACAAATACCAATATAGAAAAATTAAACAAACAAGAATTTTTAAATAAAAAGTATTACTAATCAAACTAAAAAAAAAGAATATTAGGCTAAACTCAATATATCAGAAACAAGTTATAATCCCTTTAAGCTATCTGGATTGGAAGTTTAAAGACAAAAAAAAGATATACTAAAGTACTAAAAATATACTATGAAGTAGATTCTAGAATATAAGAAACTTTACAAAGGTAAGCTTTTGTTAATAGTTTGTAGAATGCGTAGATAGTTAACAAAAGAGACTTTCTAAGTCTAACTAGTAGATGTTATACTTTAAAATATGTAATGATCTAGGAACTAGTTTAAAAAAAATATATAATGCTGCTTAGACAGTATATTAATTAAGTATATATAAGGTTTAGTAGTAGTTAATAATTAATAAAATGAATAATTAGAAGGTTTAAATAAATAATCTTTTAGTAGATTATAGATATAACAGCTAGTATAGAACTCTAAGTTGGACTACTTAAATAGGCAATCAAAAGTTGTACATATGACTAGTTGTACTCTTTTTTTTGTAAAAATAATGTAAACTAATTTCAATATGTTAATAAAAAAAACTGCTATAAAGTATAATCTTTAATAATAATAATAATAATTATTATTTTCTAAATACAGAAACACATTGTTATTTCAACTTAATTCTTTAACTTTAACAAAAGAAAATACAAATAACACTAATAACAATATGAATATTAATAACACTTTATCTAATAACCAAAACAACAACTTCAACAACAAAACAATTAGCAATAACAACAACAAAACCAATCAAAACAATTACAACAAGAACAACTTTAACAACAATAAAATAAACAATTATTATAAAAACAACAACTTAACATTTCTAATAATCAAAACAAAACTAAAGTCAATTCAACTTTTAACTAGCTTGCTAACTTTTCTATCTCTAAAGCAATAAAAAACAAAACTCACTTGAAACAAACTTTGCTAAAAAAATATTTAATCTTCTTAAACAACATCTACATAACTTTTATCTTGGCAAGAAAATCAAACCTAAAACTGATATTTGTAAAACTCTTAAATCTAACTTTTACTATATCATTTGTATCTAAACCTCAATTTTTTTGTTGAATTTATTCAACAAAATAATCCTAATATTGACAAAACCATTACCATTTTTTTTAATGTTCTTAAAGATACTCTTAAAAAACTAATAATTTTATTAGCAACAGAAACTTACTAAAATTTAGACTAGAGATGGGCTAGTAGTTGATTAATATTAAGAAAGTTCTAAGAATGTTCCTGGAACCAATATGTATGCATTTATATCACATATTTTTTCAGGGTTGAATACATGCTTCATTTCGCTCTGCAACTCTGAACATTATTTGTTTTCATGCTTCACTTCACTTCAGAACTCTATGAACATGTATGCTTTCTGGATTTTCCTTATATTTTTGCATGCTCCTCCCTTTGGTCGGGTTTTTATTTGATTTATGCAAACAGATTAGAAGTTTTGCAATCCTAATCAGTATATAAACATGCTTCAGATTGTATATATCTTTTGCTGTCTCCACCCACCTAGGACATCATCTTTATATACATTTTTATTTATATGTAGTTTAGCATGCTATAGGGAGGTAAATTGTTTACATTGTATACGAAAAATTTTGATACTCAGGATTAAAACAAAATGGGATACGGACGTGTTTGTGCCAAAGTGAAAATTTATTTTTACAATTAGGAAGCAATGTTTACAGAACTAATAACATTCAAGAAAGCAAATTTATTTTCTTATTTTTACAAGTACATTTACAGTAAGTTTATGCTATATGATTTTTTTTTTTTTTTGATACTCAAGGCGACCTTCTGGGACTAATTAATCGAAACGCCATTTCTCTACTACTACCTGGTCAAAATTATGTTCCTAAAATTAGATCTTGCATGCATTAACAAGTACTCTTGGTAAGTACATACGTACGACATAGATATTTATTAAAACTTTTTTCTTTGTATTTAGGCTTTCATATTAGGTAAATAAGCTTAAAGCTGTTAGCACTAGTAGTGGCAAACTTTATGCGGGGGATTGGAAACGCATAAAATTCTCTTTACAGTTTAATATAGTTTAACCGATTAATTCAGCCGGCATCAATACTTTTCTCGATGACTTTAGTCACGATTCGGCTCTGGGCTATAAATTATAACATTAAATGTTGCGGTTTTGCAAAAACGTACGTATTACTACGTATTTTTTTTTTTTTTTGAAAAAAAAAAATTCTTAGAATTTATTATTATGGACCAAAGGACGAAGTTACGAAAAAAAAATTAAAAATTACTCGAAATTTTGTTAATATGTATAAGCTGTTTTATTTTCTACTATATATATATTGAACATGCTTGGGGGACATGCCAAAGTTTTGGCCATCATCATTACGCTATGCGTGCAGCCATGTTACGGACACAATAATCATGTGATAGATCCGGCCAATGTTGTGCACATAAACCCCCTAACCTTAACTCTAATATCATTGTCGTGAACATAAACACCTGAAATGTTGTGTCCGTAGCATTCCATGGAGCAAACGCTCATTTTTTGATGCCCTAAACATACCTTAAACTAACCAACATTATTATAGTAAAAATTAGTAAAAAGGATAGAAATTCTAGGGAGTGTTTAAATGGATCAAAAAGTAGGTGTAGAAATATCAAAAATGAATGTTTTGCTTTTTTGCTCTTGTACTCTATAATCACTTGATATAGCTCTTGCTGACAAATAAAAAAGAACAAAGCATTGCACACCAGCCAATCAGATACTTCGTATATGACTAGGAAACCCAGACCCAAATCCTGAATTCTAAATGTAATGCCTACAAGTATAAGCACATGTAGTGTGTAGTACATTTGTTACACGGACTGTAGAACACTCCCAGGACATGAAATTTTTAATTTCATTAGAATATCCTCCGAATATTACATATTCATGAATCGTACAGAACGTAAAGGTGCTTCGGACATAAATATTTTCGTGATTTGTTTCTATTTTAATTAAAATATTATTAAGCACAATATCTTTAACAATAGTTTGGGTATGCCCGAGAGAGCATGCCCCCTTATTGTGCCTGGGACATGCCCCATAGAAGTACAATTAGGTAACTAAGAGACAGATGATATAGTCGCCTCCTTATACTAAATTAAAGATTTTGTTGGTTATATTCTCTTTATACCAAACATATATTGAGATAATACGTATCATACATATGATTAAGAATGCCATTTATATTTACCGAAGCCGTTGTGTTTAAGACATTGCACATATGTTTTTACCTTTCTAAGCCGTATAAATTGATGTACGATAAATTAATAGCACCCCTTGTGGAGCGTAAAGATACATTATACATTGCATATTACGGCATTTCTGCATTGATTTTTGATATGAAATTGCCGAAAAATATTTTGGCAATTTAATAGTGCTGGCAATTCACGATAGTCTCTACTGATGTACTGATGTGAAGAGTATATAACTCACAACCCAGGGTGTTCGCTACTCCAAAAAAAAAAAAAAATTTGCACACATGATTATTTTTGAAGGACACATTTCTTTTCTAAGGCTTTGATACGTTGTAGATGACACTATACCAGGCATTAGAGACACAAAAGTGCCAGACACTATAATACATAATAGGCATCGGTACAAAGTGCACAAAATGTCGGACATTATTGAAAGTACAGGCACAAAATTGTCAGCTTAAAATTAGTACTCATGGGCACAATATGCTAAATAGCGCTTAGAAATTTAAAATCAAGCTTTTGTACTCTGTCTGTGTCCAAGTTTTGAATCAGTGTCAGTGCCTGTGCCTGTGCCTCTACCTGTGTCAATGCTTTCGTGCCTGTGCTTGTACCTGTACTTCTGCCAAGTTGTTGCGCTTGTACCTGTTCTAAGGATTTTGTACCCGCCTCATGTTTAAGTTTTTGTGCCTATGTTGTTTGGCATGTTCTGAAGTTGCAGATCCCTAGTTATAGAGTAAATTTATTTTAAAACTCTTCACATGTAATTAGCATGGTATTTCTATTTTCACCAAAATCAATACCGTTATCATTACCATCGCATTTAGGAAGTTAATTTCTCTAAAATTATATTAGTATTAAGATCAGTTAATTTTTCAGCAGTACGTAACTTATGTGATTTTAGATAAGTAAACTATTACTGTTTATCTAGCTAAATAATTTGTTATTGTTATACGTATAACATTCCTAAATGTACTAATCCGATTGGATTCATATAAATTTATCAAGTAAATAAATATGTCATTTGTTCTGAATCTTTTAGTTCACTATATCCGGAGTTCGGTATATAGTGTAGTGGTTTGGTATAAAGAGGGCCAACTGTATACGTTTTCATGAATATTTGATTTTTAATTCTCTGTTAGGTGCCTTGAACCACTATTCATGCTCTCAAACCTTAATTCGTGGCGTGGTTTCAAGTATTTTATAATATCCAATCATCGTATCATACGAACACGTGATTACCTGTTTATAATTAGCCCAATCCTATTTAAAAAAAAGCATCGGGCTTTTTATAGAAACATTATTTTAAAAACTGAGCACTACAAGATTATCAGTAAATTGCGCTTCTATGGAATACGAGATCAGTTCTATATCAAATGGGTTGTTGCCCAACAAAACCATATACTCAAAGCATGGCTTTGCTAGGCAGCAACCCAAATGATATACTGTATTTATTATGTAATACATCTTTCTTTTTTTATATTTAATTCCTAACATTTGAGTGAACATTTCAATGTTTGAGGATATTTACAAATCCTGAAAGTTTGTAGGATTTGAAAGTACTTTTTAAACACCGAAATCGGCTAGATCTTCTAAAAAAAACCAGGAAATTGTAATCATCCGATTTTTTTGGATTGGCTTTTATTAAAAAGTTATTGCAGCAATGACTAATTCGAAAACGTCTTTAAACACAGAGATTATCTAGGTTCTTGTCGAAAAAAAAAGATATATATATAATTATAAATCGTTTATTCTTGGCTGAAACTTAAATCAAATGCAGCATAGCCTACACCATTAATAAAAATTGATTATTAATCAGTTGATTGATGTTATACTGCATTTGATCCTATAGAATTTGAAATGTTAAGATCCATGCTCTTGTTGGGACATCTTTCGTCTAAAAATTTACACGGTGATTGCAGCTATTCTCAAATTCTGTAACCCGTAAATCATTCTAACGGTTGATGGAGATAACGACGTAGTTTACAAAGAGTGAGGTGTTTAGACGATTTGCAGGACGAAACAGATAAGATTTCGGATAACGAGTAATTTTTTAAATTTGTCTCAGAATTTACGAAAGTATATTCTACCAACCGAACTAATCTTGATCGTTTAATCATGTGATGCCATCGATTTACTATGTTATGGAGATAATGACACTTTGAATGCTGGGTAAGTATCCGGATTATGTATCATGATTCATAATTTAATATCCCTATTATAATCAAGCTAAAAAAAAAAAAAAAAAAAGACTGCATTTATGCAATCAATCCTCGTTAACTTTAACATTACCTCGTTATTAGTAACATTGACTATATTATAGATGAATGGTGTGAAATTTAATATAGCAGCCAATCAGATGTTAGATAGCCACCAGTTTCACCAGCATTATTTAGTTTCACCAGCATCTATTTAGACTATATCATGAGAATAAAAATTCTATTTTTTTTCCGATCACGACAATTACCAAATTCGTTGACGCGATAAGTTTCACAAAATGCACTATTCCAAATTCCAAATCTATCTAGTTCATTTGAATATTTTGTTCCGCTGATAATCTATTAAGGTCTCAATTAGGTATAGGATTTTGCCATAAGTTTTCAAATCTGTTAGTGCTATTTATACTATAGGGTCAGGTTTCTCCACGACTCTTTAGTGTGAACGTACTATTTAGCATGGGTTCCTACATCTAATAATCTATTTATATCAGCAAGCACCACTTTATACTTGATTATGCGAAGAGATTCTCACGATTTTTTTTAGCGTATGATTTGGAACATCTTTTAACAATCATTTTAGTTTCACAAATACCTTTTTATATTACCAATTATGTCATAAGTTTTTCCACACAATCCGCTAACTAGATTATTTGGTTTATTCTATTTTCATCTGCTACGTAGTACATCCTTTAGCTTTATTTGCACTAAATTCACGATTATCGATATGCAGTAACGGTAAAAATACGTACTTTACAAAACATCTTAACACTAGTTAAAACATTTAATTTTAATATCCTATTTAAGTCATTATATTGACCGATTTGATGATAAGCATTTAATTTCAGTAAGCCCAATGCGATAAGAGTTTGCAATGCTTTATTTAATGCTTTTTATTTAAGTCATTTTAATAGATTTAATTAATAATCGCTCTTTATAATATCTATTAAACGACCAACTTTCCCAACGTAGATGTTCTATTTCTGGTTTCACTCTATAATTACTCTTGAACAATATTTTGAACAATACGAGGTTTTTTTTTCTTTACAAATTTTGATTTTGCTTTTTTTACTCGGTGTGATGAATTAGACCAAAGTTATTTCGAGAATAAATATTTCATAAACATTTATTATTAATGAAAGATACGTACATATACGTAACAAATTCTATTAATAGCGATTTTTAATTATCATATGACATTGTCACAAACTAATTATGGCTTAGTTGATTATTCTAATTTCTGATTGGCTAGCTTCCATCAATCAGCACAATAAAGTGTGTATGTCGATATCCGCAACACATTTAAAGTATTCTATATAGTACGCAAGTATATAACTTAACTAATGTACGTATTTTATGTTCTCTCAATGTTTTATATATAATAGTCCAGATTTGTCAATTACTGATCGACTAAGCTGATAAAACGATTGACATTAGACACTAGCGCTAACCGGAAATATGAAAAAAATTGATGTTAAACCCTAATGTATACAAACCCCAATTCGTATTACCGTTACTTAAATTTGTAATAAATGAAATAAAACCTGGTATCGTTAAGATTAAACCTCGTGTGCAACCTGATTTAATTGCAAAATATAAAATTATTCACAAAAAGCCAAGAACCTGGTTTTCTTTTTTTTTAATAGTAATAATAATAATAATAATAATAATAATAATAATGATAATAATAATAATAATAAAAGTATATTTAAATAACCAAATAATATATAATATTCAAAAAAAATAGATCGAATATTTGATTTGATGATAGTACGCAAAAATATTAGAATGGTAATTAAAATGGTTTCTTATTGTCGCAAGAAAAATCATTCTGTATATTTCACGTCTCTGTGTTCTCTTTAAAGATCGTTTGCAATTTATAAAATGCTTTATTAATGTTGTACGTCAAATCGATATCCAAATCAGATTAATTAATATCTAAATCAAGATTAGAATTCGCTAATTCTTATCGTTATCTTTACCGTAAAAAGTGTGGGGGTTAAAAAAACGGTGATACTTAATTGACATCACATTTAATAATTTATTAAGAATTTTATTTTTTAATAAACCATGGTGTATGACATTTTGATTTTTAGCACCTATAATCCATTATTAATCGTAAATTTACCGTTAGTTGAGGTGCCTCTAATGAATTTCGCAATTTAATTAGGAGTACGATATTAACACACTAAATCGACCTTTTTTTTTTTATCAAAAATAAGATAAAACAAAATAATAATAAAGTAATAAAGCAATGGATCAATCGTTGACGAATACAAACATAGCGGCAAAAACCTAAAGGCTAATTTGATTAGAATGTATCAAATTAACAATGTGTTACATAAACAAGTTTTTTGATTCGTAAAATTATATATTAACAACGTTAAAGTTTATCACAACACAATTATCTCCATAGAATACGTACGATTTCTTCAATAATGGTTTACTCGGAAATATGTACGCGTACATGCGTTACCTATGTATAATATAAATTATTTAATGCTGTACTTATCAAAAATAATTGATCATTAATTAATTGATCTACTAATCCGTTAATTACAATTAACTATATCATACCTTAATAAAAATAATGTAATTAACAGAAAATTTCATTCTCGCGTGACATGCAGAATAACTGCAGCTGTATATATATGATATCCCCACTTGTCTTTTTTTTTTAAAACAATAAATATATTTATCACTACTTTTCAAAAGATAGCGATAGACAATGCGCATCCAAATCTAAATCGAGTTAATTATATTTATATCTTATTTCTGCAGTCGTAGGTTTGAGAAAAGTTTTTCGTATAATCCTTTTTAAACAAATGCGGATATAGTAACTCCGTTATTAAAGTGAACCATTTTCAGAACAAATGTATACTATGTAAGATTTCTATGCATCTTAATATAATATAATATAATATAATAATCAATAAATTTTATAATTATTGTAGTATGTGACAAATAACCAAAATTATTTAGTATTCGACAAACAGGCAAACTGTTTATTTACCTAATAAAATTTGGTGTAACTTTATCGCTTAAAATCCAAATACCCACTTGAAATTTTAAATAATGACTGTTATTTATAGTACTCTGAGAAAAAGGAAACTTTGGGCGTTCTTTTGTGGTCTACGCGGAATACGGTTGTTATTGTGGCTAAATCGTTAAATGATGCCACTTTGGATACTTGGTGTTAGGATTCAATGTTATAGGAAAATTGTAGTTCTTATAAAGTTTATACGTAAAACATTCGGTCATATGGTTATCTTGTACTAAATTTTATTTATGAGATTCCGATCTAAAAAATATTATGTGTAAATGCTACAAACCAATGATAAAGTTTTAGGAATTAATTAAAACAATGACTAAGGATGCAAAAGTAATGTACACAGAATGCTAATTTAACACAACATATTTTTTATTTATCAAATATGCTGATGTTTCTGTCAAATGTAATTTTCACCTTCCTCTCGGGTTTGTACTAGTGCTCCTGTTTCTTGAAAGTTTACTCCTTGTGCTGTATAATGAAAATTCCCAAACTAAGAATAGAATTTATTTTCCTTTTAGAGCTAGGGATAATTAAGGAAAGTCTTTCTTTTT
Organism: Cetraspora pellucida; assembly: GCA_910591915.1. Lineage (NCBI taxonomy): Eukaryota > Fungi > Glomeromycota > Glomeromycetes > Diversisporales > Gigasporaceae > Cetraspora > Cetraspora pellucida. The sequence goes on from CAJVQA010000253.1 coordinate 24,352, forward strand.
GTATCCGTTTATTTTTATTTCAATCATTGTATAGATAATCCCTTTTCTTTCTATCTTCCTATTATTTCTTTCAATTCCTGTTTATTTTTTTAAATTCCTTTTTTTTTCTTCTTTTTTTTTCCTTCCCCCTTTTTGTTTGTCCTCATTCCTTACTAGTCAAAACGGCCTTCAAAAGTGTTTCACTATTGCTCACCCAATTTAAATTTTCTGATTATGAAAAGTTTTTATTGGGCCGAGCGGGTGTTATTTAGGCTTGTTTCCGTTATAATATTCTCGTTAATACTTTCATCATTCGTTTTCCAGTCGTGTTTAGCAGATGAAATAAATTATCTTGAAGATCCTTCATTTGAAGGATTCCAAATTATACAATATGCGACTTACGATGATGGAACGATCTTGCTTAGAATTCGTCCTAATATCGACGGAAATTGTAAAGGAAGTGGATTATATTTTCGTTTAATACGAACTGATGGAACAATTACTCAAATTACTATAAATAATAGTGCATTTTCCAATTTTTCTCAAAATAATTATTGTTTTGTAAATAATGATGTCGCTTTTACCTTAAAACCTTTGATGGCGTCTACACCTACAAAAAATATCCCAGTCTGGAGAACTGGTTATCTATTTCCTATAGATTATTTGGTTTCTAATAATCCAACCGATAGTATACGAATATATGGAATAGCATCAAATTATATATTAATTTCATATTTATGTGGGACTTCAGATGCTAGTGTTTGTGGACTTTTATCGGATTGGTCTGGAAATATTTTAAGTTCGTAAGTTGAATAATTTGTCAAAAAAAAAAAGCAATCTTTTATATTATATGAATTTATGAATTAATTTTATTCGTTTATTTATTGATTTATTGATGTCGGATTGATTGATTTATTTATTGATTGATTATTGATTGATTGATTAATAAAAATAGAGGCATTAACCTTGGGGATAATTGTAACGATGTAAATATCGCTCAAAATATAAATTCAAATATCGGAGGGTTTTTATGGGTATGTTATATGAATTCAACTAGTCAACTAATATGGAGAAGATTCGGCACTCCGTAAGCTTTTCATTAATTAAAATGTTTTGTGATTTCATATCCGTTTTATTTTTTTTTTCATCAAACTAATTTTTTCATTAATTACCGGACACATCTAAACAATTAATTCTATGGATATTATATAGTGACGCGACTGGTGCAATGTCAACAATAGATGCTGGAAGGATAAATGATATATCAAAATTTAGTCCAAATTATACATCAATATTTCCATTAGAAGATGGTGGTTACGGGATAGTCACTGCTCAATACAATACAACCAATTACACTGCACAAGGTACTTCATATGACCCACCGTGGACGGTGTTTGTATACTTTATTGCAGAAAGTGGTGGTGCAAAAGGACCATTTCAATTATATCAACAGACAACAGAATCATTAGATCAATTAAGAATATTTAGTTGTTCTATATCATTTCAATCTTCTGGATATAATTGTATAATATATGAAGTTATTGTTGGTGCAACAGAACCTGCTTTTACAATTATTGATTTTTTTAGAACTGGTGCTAGAAAAATTAGTAAAATATTTACAATTTCTGGGTTGTCAACTTACCAATTTGTAGTTTGGGATATTTTAAATTTATTTAAAGGTGGTTATTGTGTATTAAGACAAAATATTAATAACTCTGTAATCGATGGTTTGATATATGATAATGATGGTAATTCTAATGGGACTTGGAGAATGCCAACAAATTATACTTATACTAGAAATATTGGTGTATATCCTAATAATACTTTATGGACTGTAGCTAATGGACCTAATAATCTTACTTGGACCCTTGTAACTTCTTCCGCTTTAGCTAATTTCAGAACAGGTAATTATTGGGGGGGTTTTTTTTAATCTTTTTAAATTAAATCGATTTATCATTTAATTTCCTTCTTCCAAAGCTCCGGACCCGGGTGGTTACGGTAATTCATTCATCAGCTTAGTTTCTCCCGGAAATACTTCAATAATTCCTTTGTCAAGCACACCAACTCTAACGATTACATTCACCATAAATATAAATTTATCGTCTGGAAACGTATCAATATATCAATCAAATGGTTCCTTTCCAATACTTCGACAATCATTTCGAGGAACTGATGATAAACATGTTAGATTATTGAGCGGAACTAACGGTAGTACACAAGTACAATTCGACGTGCTGACTAGTACATTTAATCAACGATCGTCGGAATATTTTATTCAGGTTGATAATGCCTTTGTTGAAGATGTTCAAAACCGTCAACCACTTTTAGGCATCAGGCCTTCAGTTTGGACTGTTACTACTACTGGTACGTGGTTCCACATGAATATTTAACTATGATTTATTTATTCTTGGACGTGTTGTTTTGATTTCTTGACTGCGCCATTGTCGCGTTTACGCGCTATTACTGCGGTCAAATTAATTTCGTGGCGCAGAGATCTAATCAATTTAAATTTATTCTAGACAGCAATGTTACTTATACCAATTCTGGTAATTCATTTTTCTAATATCCATATCTTGCTTGTTAAATACAAACTTCTTGTTAAATGTTTTAAACTAAATATTTTGATATCATCAGCTCAGGAAAGTGCAATAATTCGCTTAACACCAGAAGGTTCAAGATACTTTAAAAATCTCTCAGATTCGAAGCGTATTCAATTCGCTACTGAAATGTCTCAAGATCTATCAAGTGTAATTCCATGCGATATAAAACGTATTGCAACAACAAGTAATTATCAATTTGATGATCATAACCAAGTATTATTACGAATTGATATCAAAAATTACGTTAAAAATTCAACGACGGAAAGGATTCCATCAAAAGTCGTAGAGGATTTAGATACTTTGATTAAAAATAGAGATGTTACTAAAGTGTCTCGTGAATTTTCCACTTCTATGCTGGATCCTTCTTTTGGAAGTCAAACTACTCGTGAGTTTATATATATATTATGTATGTAATTATATTACAATACGACTTGATTAATTCGTGACTTGATCACGTGTAAATTAAGTTGTAGGCTATTAATGACATTAAAGTTTTAACGTAAAACTTTGTATATTCCTTTGTTAGAGGATTTATGGGACAAGTATAAATCCTTATTATGGGGATTACTCGTTTTGGTGGGCATATTGTCTATCCTTGTCTGCGTATCATTTTCAAGACATAAAAGGGTAACGTTTTTCATCATTTTTCATAATAAACCATGGGTTTCATTATTTATAGCTTTTAAAATTTACCATTATTGGGTAAAATTCTCAATTTTCATACCCATTACTTGTAAAAATTTTAATTTTCATAGTATTTTTTTTTATAAAATGGGTTAAATAATCGATAATTTTAAGAAGCGATACTTAATGAAATCTAAAAAAAAAAAATTATATATTGAATATTTTATTAATTCAATGTCATTCTGGTTATCATGAATTTTTGGTTTAAATAGGGAAAACATTGTGCTATATTTATGTTTACGTTTCTAGCCATTGATTTCGTGTTAGATATATTATTTGTAATATTTCATGGTCAAGACCTGTATTGGTTATATCCTACAAGGTATATCACACTCAATAATGCGTTTTAATTAGTTGCATAAACTTTATTATAATCACTAATGTTCATTTAATTTTTCTTTATATAATAGTGTAATATTTTTAACAATTCCAATAATCGTAAATTCAGGATTCACATTCATATTAATATCTAGAGAAATATCGAAAAATAAGAAATTTCGATCATGGTGGTATCGTAGTAGTAAAACAGCCTTGTTATTCACTATTTTAGCCGGTGCAGATATTGATGTTTTAAATATTTTGTCATCTGAATGTGGTCGCCTCGAAGAATTAAGCGCTCCATTTAGTATAAATGCCATGAAACGTATTAGGTGGTTTAATGTTATTTCAGTCATCATTGAAGATATACCACAGCTCATTATTTTGGTGAGTATTATTAAAAGTTGATTATTTAACAATTCCAATTTTTAGAGAATGTTTCTTAAAACTATTTTCGCCCATCATCTAATTTATCTTTAAATAAATTTATTTCATGTAAATAGACATTGTATCATATATACTCAATAATACCGAACATAATACCAATAATAGCATTATCAGCAAGTTGTATAATCCTGTTATTTAAATTGGCTTGTTTAGTTTATTCGTCAATATTACTTAGACAAAGGATAATAGATGAGCATATTCCAGATAAACCAGATAGTCCGGGTAGTAGTGGAAAAGAAAGTGAAATATCTCAGGAAGTTCGTCATGAATATCTTACCATAAAAGATGGTGTACCAGTTGTTTCATATCCCAGGGATGAGGATGAAATATCAATTAAACGTGTTACATCGGCACCTGTTGAAGAGAGTATTACTAACATTGAAGGAAAATATGGAGAAATTGGTGAGACATTAAAAAAAACACAAACCTTGCCTAAACGAAAATCAGATTCCGGAATGATTGGGTCAACAGAATCTCCAACTACATCAGGACCTAGACTATCAACTACTAGCACTAGTGGTACTTCAAGTGTTTATCAATCAAAAATGATAGAAAAACTTGATCCAACACCATAACAGATTGTTTCATCACCTCCAAAAAGTACATTAAAAAAAAGCAAAAGAAATATTTTCATTTATTGGTGGTGAAAAATCTAAAAAGACTATGGCTTCAAAAGAGGTAGCCGATAAAGGAAAAGGCACAGGATCTGAGGGAAGAAGGTTGTGAGCGTAAAGATTATGAATCAGAGGATAATTATTAATAAAAAAAACTAATGACAAAAATGGCAGACATATATCATTGCATAAATTGTAAATTTATTTCATTTTGGAGTTTGGGCTATTTACACTTACTTAGTTTGTATTTTTAGTCTCATATAATAGTAATATTTCTTTTAATCACTTTGTTATGCATTTTTATAAATTATGTTCCCGAAATAAGGTAATACAGTGAGCAAAGTCAAAATTTCAAACCAAAGTTACGAATTAATTCCCTTTATATACACATTTTTCATTTAAAAAAAGCCTGTACCGAATTTCTTCGATATTTGTATTTAACGTTAATAAAAAAAATTCCATCAATGTTCTATAATAAAATAAATCTTAATATAATACAATGTGATCTAAAGTTTAATTTCAGCGAGTGCATTTTGTTTTTATACACAATAGCTTCAAGTTCAAGATTTAGTATAAAATCTCTTTTAATATACTGTTATCTAATCCATGAAAATGTATTTCTCTATTTTGGCAACTTGAATAAATTGAAAGTCTGACTCATGCAGTGATGGTAAATGACCTTTGATCAAAAAAATTTAAAATGATCCAAAGTTATCAAATAATGATCAAGTCTTTGTCATTTACGCATGAAATAATTTTATTGGTCGGATAACTAATATAAAAGATTATCGTAGCTATACACTGTATAGACTTGCCTTTTTCTATTGTCAACTTCTGTACACTTCCATTTTAAGTAATAATTTTTTATAATAACATATATAAATTTGTATATAAATATATAAATTTGTATATAAATATATAAATTTGTATATAAATATATAAAATTTGTATATAAATACGTATATAAAATTTGTATATAAATATATAAAATTTGTATATAAATATATAAAAATGTATATAAATATATAAATTTGGTTATGTTACTTAAAAAAGTTCTACGTAATGAAGAGGTGATACGTAAGGGCTAATTTGATTGATAAAATATGAGGATCAAATTGGCTGATTTTTGAAATCAGGCCATGATCAGTAATCGATTAATTTCTCTAGCTAAAGTTAAAACATCACTGATACAATTTGCGACAATTACTACGTAATTAAGTATCCAGATCAAACGTGTTTTATACATCCGTAATTTGATACATTAATTACAACGAGGGATGCGTACATGTAAAGATATATGCATTCATAAAGGTGTTATTGTATACGTATGTAAAATGGTTTATTCCTGTATTCTTGCATAAAAAGTACATATCGTATAGCGCGGACCAATAGTATTCCTGTATAAAAATACTATTAAAAAATTTTATGGCGGAATGCAAAATACCCAAGGGCATATTTAGAGATGGCGTAGAAACTACTGCGGCACCTCAAAGGTATTTCGCCATTGATTTTGATAGGAAATTGCCATAAAATGTTTGGCAACTTAATACGTACCTAAAATAAGCATCAACAAAAAATCTAACAATCTAAAAATAGAATTCTTTAGACGGAGGAATCAAAAAACAATATGATTTTATTATTCTAATCGGATCAATTAAAGTCGCATTCCGTTGTGTAAAGAATTCTATTTTTAGACTTGCTGTTTTTTTTTCATTTTGCCGTACTCCAATACGTATTTTAAATAGTTCCTACGTCATGTACTGATATATCGTATGTAAAAAAAAAATTTCATTGGGGTGACGTCAAAGAAAAACCAGACTCTAAGCTTTAACTAGTGTTAGTAGTCGATCATTATTTATCGACTTGACTAAGTCAATATCTAAAAATCGGCTTAGCCGGCTAAGTAAAGTCGATTATCTTTGGTTAATCTTCGGAAGTTATCGTGTCTCTTATTTTATGTTCGTTGATTTTCTTTTTGTAAGTTAAACTACCGTCGATTTCTTGGAAAATCGGCGGACTAAGCTGGCTAAGTTGATAAAATCGACTATAAACACTATCTTAACGTCCTAGCGTTACCAACCTAAAAAATTTCATTAAAAAAATTTCGCTATTATATTAGGGATAGTTTTAGCTAATAAGTTAGGTTAAAAAAGCTTTGGTAGTACCAAAATTTCACGAGGAATACTTTTTGTTAGTGCACAGAAGGTGGTAATTAACCAGCGAAATTTTTTAGGTTGGTAACGCTAGAAAAGTTGCGTCACTTACAAGCTAGTGTTACCAAATTAAAATATTTTGCAATTAATCAAAATTTTTAAATTTTCTAAACTTCTAGAAAAGGTTTCTCAATAACTACCTGATCAAATTTGATAAATTATTTTTTACATATTTATTTATTTTATAATACTAATTTGTAAATACTTTATTGAATTAATGTCAGATTAATATACAATAATTTTTACAATATATTTGTTATTATAAACACTAATATGATATTATATTCATATTTTTTTTATTATATACAAATATATTAACAATTAATGATATCATAATGTATAATTATAATGAAAAAGTTAAACTATTTCTCAAAATCATAAGCAAAAATAATAAACAAAAATTTAAATAAATAAAAATAATCAAATAGGTTACACAATAGTTATAAAAACAGTAAAAATAATATAACACATTAATATAAGACAAGATAAAGTACAAAAAAAAAATAATATTTATAACAAATAAAATACTAAAGTAACAGACCTTTGATTTAATCTGTAACTTTATGTTTAAAACAGCATAACAGTTAAAAATAAAAGGTTATAATATTAAAAACAAAGCTATCAACAATAAGGGAACTGACACTTATTATATAAATATAGCTCCTTCTTCAGACCCAGGTATCTGAAACCTCCTATAAACCCAGATTCAGGTATTTGGAACCTTCTAGAAATCCCTTACAGACACAGAAAATTTTCATAATGGTTCTATATGGTGCAGTAACCAACAGTTCTTACAGCATTATGGCATAATGGCCTCATGTGGCATAGTAATTAATAGTTTTAACAGTTGTTTTTCTAACAAGATTATGTTATAACAGTCCTACATGGTGCAGTAATTAATGGTTTTTCCTTACAATAATAATAAGATAATGGCCCAGAAAACTGATACGGCCTAAGCTATATAAGATAATGTCATACTTACAGCAGAGACAGTGACTGATCTCTCTCGCCTGTGATCAATTACAAATTAAATTATTTACATTGGATTCAATTGTGATGGATATAATCCCTCACCAGTTTGAATATATGTGTAACATTACCAGTCTCTGCTGTTTGTTGTACTAGTTACCTGCTATGACATAGTCATGATTCATTTATTTCATGTAACCTTACTTTTGGGCTCAATTACTGAATTAAATTACTATCAAATCGATATTTGATATTATTTCAGATCAGAGTTTACTAAACATTATAAGGCCATTTAACAGATTTAATAATAACTGAACTGACAGTACGATAAAAATTCTTTTTATTATTTTGGGTCTTGTCTTTCGGTGGGAGGCTTAGCTGGATCTTGGGTATGTGCGTAAATTTATTTTGTAAAGTTTCGAATTAGTTATTATGGCAAAACTATGCTAGCAAATACTAAAGTTGATGAAAATTACTAATGAGTTGTAAACTTTGGCTATTAAAAAAGATATCAAATTTTAACTATTTTTAATTTATAATATATATAAATCTTGAAGTCTTTGAAATCTTTAGATCATATATATTCTACTATTGATAATGGTGAAAATTTTTTGCTGAATCACTAAAACTAAATCAACTAATAAAACAAAAAGGTTTCTTTGATGGATGTATGCTATTTAGTCGAAATTTAACACTTTAATTGATAAAAGATCTTAGGTAAAATATAATGATAAGGCACTAAAAATTTTGTTAAAATTTTGCTATGATTTTCTATATTTTAGAATATTACTATAAAAATTTATTAAATAAAAAAATTAATAAATGAAAAATTTTTATTTAGTTTTTTGCTTTTTTGCCATTGTTACAGTTTTTTTTGGCCTTTCTAGTTCACGTTTAGTCAGACAGACTTCTTTTAAATGTTGATTTTTTTTATGAGCAGCAACCATCAAGACTGTTGGGAAATATTTCTCACAAATAGGACAGGAGTGTTTTGTATAATTATCAGCTATGGGGGAGCAATGCTGGTTGTATCCTGGTATTTTTGCTTTATCAAGATACTCTAATAGATGTATTGAATTAATATAATGGCTGTCTTTTCCTATTACAAAAGGGGAAAAAAAACCATCATTTGAGGCAAGAAGGCTAGCAGCCTTCTCGTATCGCTTAGGGGAGCAATATTTGATATCATTACATTTCTTTATATCTAAAAAGTATCTGCAAATCCTTGTATAAATTTCTATCCATTCTTAAGGTATATCATCTGAAATCGAGGTACTTTTCATATTGATATATTTAGTCACGACAGGCTTTCCGAATATATTGTCATATTTTCACAGGTCACAAAGAAGGTTTCTTGCATATTTAAAATTTTTCTTTGCTAACTCTAGGTCAACAATTTTGCCCTGTGAGTCAAGATGGATGTCATGTTTGTTAAAAGGCAGGACTATGCCTGCAAGTTTTGTTGAAAGGGATGTCATACTTCTCTCAACAGGGTTGTATGATGAGTGACCTAGAGTAATTAATAGAATAAACTAATGTTTAGTTAACTAGTTATTTAATATTTATCAGTTGACTAAATTTTTTAATTAATAATTTTGGCAAATTGGTAGTTAATCAAATAATTTTAGTCGATTCTAGATCACTAACCCAGAGCATGAGTCCTAACGGTCAAATAATTGAGGTCAAAAGAGCGAAATATGGCACAGTATTGAGAGATGTTTTTCAAATATCAGGGATTTTCATCTGAACCTCCATCTACAAGAAGGACCCAGATGGGTTTGATTTTATTATCAACCTTTAACATATTGTCAAAACAGCCATTGTTCACTAATGAATGTAGATCATTCATATGGGTTATCGAGCTTGTTCCTATCTTATATTGTGGACAGATGTATATTGACAATTGGCCACTACGAAGCATATCGTTTGTATCACTTGGGTCAATAATTAAATAAACAGATGAAACAAGTTTCTGTTGTGAACCAACAGGAAAGTTGTAGTCTGAAATGATAACTGGCTTATTGATGCTTTGTATGGCTTGGAAAGTTCTGCTGACTGCAGAAATGCCAAAAAAAATTTTGGCTTTATCATCTTGTAACACAATTACTGAAAAGATCGGAAATAGAGATGCAAACTGTTTTACTGCCTTTACAAAGGCAAGACAATAATGATTATCTTGATGCTCTGCTTTTTCATTTCTTAAGATAGTTGCGACCTGAATTAGCATTGTTAACAGATAAAAAATTAGACAAGATATGAACATGTTACTAAAAGTTTGTTATTTTTTAAATAAAATGATTTTATATAATTTTTAAACTATATAATGGTAGTGTATGAACATGTTACTAAAAGTTTGTTATTTTTTAAATAAAAATGATTTTATATAATTTTTAAACTATATAATGGTAGTGTATGAATGTTTATAGATGAATATATACAAACCAAAAAAAAATAGCAAATATCAAATAAAGATTGGATTTGAATTTGAAAAATTCTACATTTTATATAAATTCGAATTTCAAATTCGAATTTATATATGAAATGTACTGTATTTTCATGAAATAATGGGCATAAGCATTATTTTGAAAATTGAATCATTTTAAAATAGCGTACTTTAGTTTCGAAATAACCCTCGAAGTAATGCACTTCATGTATTGTATATACTAGCAAATTTGATATGTGCATTAGAGTTCAAAAAACTGATCCTTTTTTCAAAATAACACACATGAGTGTACTCAAAATAATGTGTGTGGCTTGAAATAATGCATAGGTGGGTGTTATTTCGCGAAAATACAGTAGAATTTTTCAAATCTGAAAACCCAACCTCTAATATCAAAAATATACATTACTTAACTGAACATTAGTCAGATGATGGTATTTTTTTGCTGCTATTGAGTTTGAATAACGTGGCAGCAGGTAATTGTTCACAGTAGTTCGAAAAAGATGTTCATCATATTTTGACTCTAGTACTTCTTGCAAGTGATTTACCATTCGAACTTTAATAACTTCTTTTCTTCTTTTGCTATTAGCAGCCCTGAACTCTATGCTTTCGTGAATGTGCTCTAATAAGTCCAGGTATTTGTACAGAAGAGGAGAACACCCAGGCAAGTCATACTTTATGACTTGCTAATGCTTCTTTAAATTTTGGTCTTTTTTTTCTCTATAATTGTGCTGGTAATCTGCATTTTTTTTTAGACTTTGGATTCTTTTTTTCTCAATTTGGAGAACATTCTTAAGGTCTCGTATACGATCCATTAGCTCACATTTGGCTTCCAAATAGATGGTTGAATTATAGTTCTTTTGATACTTTGCAATTTCATCATTTATTTTAATGATTATTTCTTTTGCTTTATTCTGTGCTGCAGCATTTGGTGATAGTGCACCAGGAACAATGACTTTCTCAATTATCCTATTTTGGGTTGAAGTTTCAGTATTGAAATATTCGATAGGGTTTAAATATTCGGTAGTAGAGGCAGCATTTGCAATGAGGTATTCTATAGTATTCTCAATTTCATGTTTTGGTTTTTTCTTAATTTTATTCCATGCATTAAGAGCTTCTTTGCACACTAAATCTTTCGAATATTTAGGATCTGCAGTGCTGATCATACGATTGTATGCAAAAGCATTGCAGAATTTTTGGTATTGATTTGTTTCATTTTTGTAAATATATAATTTGTTGTATTCTAATGTATTTGAGACTCACATTTTAAGAAGAAATAAAAGAGAATAGCAAAAAGAGAGAGAAAAAGAAAAAAAAAAGATCAGAGATCACTATTAATTATTGGAATAATAGATCAAATAAAGAAAAAATGTAATTGAATGAGTAATCTTGAGTGAATTAGTAACTGGTATCATGGTTTGAATTCAGTCATATTTATAGCGAGCGAAACAATTTATTAATTATTAGCTATGTGTTTTTGATAATTATTTTCAATAAAAGTTCATGCAAGAATGAGGGATTTTATTTATTTAAGTGGTTATAACAATATTCAGTTCATGTCTGCAGGTCTTATGTCTATCTAATGCATTTTATCATTTTTTTTAATATGATTTTAGTTATTATTTTTATAGTTATGGATTAAAGATACTTTCTATTATACTGGATGCACCTGGAGAAAATTTACACTGTAATAGTTTAACAAACAGGAGTACTGTAAGTTTTTCATTTTATGCATCCAAGAAATTTTATCTAAATATATACATCTTTTATTTAATAATTTAATAAATACCAATTTACATTCGATGTATATGAAGAAAGTTGTTAAATTACTCATTTTTATTTTATTATAGTTTAATATAATTTTATTCTTAATTTTTTCTTAATATTTTAATGGATAGATTATGTATCTAATATTACATTCGACATGATTAGAGTACTGATAGGTGGGGTAATGCTGCTGATTTTACATTTGACATGTTTGTAAGAAATATTATCTAGGTGTATCTGATACATCTGAAAGAATTTTTTAAATAAATATCCTATGCTAATGTGTTTATAATTAATTTTCTTTTTAGGTGAATTGTTAAAGCCAAGTATGGGCAGTGTTAGTTTTTGATGCAATATGTAGATCAATCTATGAACATAAATAGATCTGTTCCTGAATTAGTTTTATTCTTCTAACAATGTAAAAGGATGAAGATATTAATATTGCTTAATATCCTAGTGATTAGACTCAGTTGGTGATGGCCAGGTAACCTGAACAAGTAATTTGATATAATTATTCACATTTTTTATCCACTCACCAATAAAAACTATTATCTAGGCACAAATTGAGCTATTAAAAATAATTTCGGTGCTCCGATTTTAAAATTAAAAATTTATGTTTCATATAAAAGTTTTAAATTTATTAATTATATTTTTTTTTACCTAATTAATTATGCATTTTAAAGATTATTTTTTTTTAGATTTTTTATTTAATTTATTTAATTTAGATGTAAGTGCATATTTGATTAATTTAATTAGATAAAGGAATAAAAAGTTTCATTAGTAGAATTACAAACTTTATATGAAATATAAATTTTTTTTAATATACATATTTTATTAATAATTGTAAGGATATGTGTTTATTTATTTTATTGTTAATTTAATTTGAAAGTATAAAAAAAACATTTATTGATCGAAAAATTTGAAACAAACTATTCAGTACTTGATTTTATTTAATTATGTAAGTGTAAAGAATACTTATTAATTGATGTATTTAAATAAGTTATTTAAGTTCAATGAATATTTAATATTACATTATATCTCTTATTTAACTTTAATTTATTCATGTTAATTAATTTGGTAAGTACAATGAACATTTATTAATTTATACGTTTAAAATAACTTATTCAAGTTAAATATATACTATCATACAGATATTTCTTATTTAGTTTTGTTTATTCACGTTAACATATTCTGTAAGTGTTAAAAACATCTATTATTGCATTTATTAAATAATATATTTAAAATGTACTATTCAAATTGATAGATTATTATTACATGATACCAAATTTAGTTTAGTTGAGCTAACTTAGTAAGTACTTGTTATCAGTCATGTTGTAATAACTGATTATTCACTAGGATACTGCTTTTGTGATATGACTGAAGGTTAAGTCATAATGCGATATCTACTGTGAATAAATTGGCGATTATCAGTCACAATTTGACTGATAATACGCTTATCTGACATGTCTTATGTGAACCTCTTTCTAATACAAATACATAAATTTTTATTCACCTCTTAAGAGGTGATGAAAATTTGTGTATTGTATTTAAAGGTTGCCTAATAACTTACACAAAAATTGTTTAGTATTCACATAAGACATGTTGGATAAAGGATATTTATTAATCGATATATTTATCAATTGATGCATTTCAAATAAACAATTAAAATGATAAATATTTATCACACTTTATACTTGTCAGCAAAATTAAGGTAAATATAATAAAATAAAGAACATTTATTAATCGATTTATTTGAAATAAGATGTTTCAAGTTCATAAATACTTACTGCGTTTTGTTATATTTTATTCACTTTAATTTAGTTTGTAAATGCAAAAAGCATTTATTGAATATATACATATAATGGATACATATTATAATCCCTGTTTATTATTACACTTATTTATTCATATTTATTTATTTTTATTTTTTATTTTTTTTTTGAGTTAAAGTCTCTGTCTCTGGGAGTTGATGTTTTTATTCATATATTTGAACACAGGTGCCTCCAGGGGCTCCCTTACATAGAAGGTTACAACTAGCCACACGTGCACTTTTGGTGCCTAATTTAAATAGTCTGCCTATACATTAGTATACAGGTTCTACACTAGGTGCCATACCTGCAAGCCAACTACGGGTCTTGCCTATTTAAACCCTCTGCATATGTAG
>CAJVQA010000254.1:0-38506 GCA_910591915.1 Cetraspora pellucida
AAGGAATTAATAGTTTGATTATTATTATCAACTTGGATCCAACTGATACCCATTGTGCATTGGTTAGTACCAATGTCGATTACTGAACCATCAGTATAAAAGGATAGTTGTTGGTAAAAGTGGTTAAGTTGAGAAATAGATATGAGTTTGTTAATAGTTTTACTTGGAATAAAGATTTCTAAGGTGATTGAGTTAGAAATAGGAATTGTAGGTAGAAGGAGAATATGGATTGGATGCTTGACAGCTGTAAAGCAGATAAGGTCTAAGTAATTTGCATTAAGGTTGAGTTGGTGTTTGGAATTGGTTCTTCCAAGAAATTGTGTTGAAATAACTGCAAAAACTTCAACAGTACAAGTTTGGTTAATTCTATAAGAATTAAGATAACATTCTGTATATCATTTGTATTCAACAGAGGGTAAATGGTAGAATTTTGAGTAATTTAAATCTATATTAGAAGTCCAGTAAATAATGAAGTAATGATTAGATGAGGTGAAATATTTTCATATTTTTTTAATAATAATTTTTTCATTGTGATATGAGAGTAACCAGAGTTTAGATTTTGTAGTAATGAATTTTTAAAGAATAATATTTATAGTAATTTAATATAAAATTTGATGATATATAAATTTGTAAAATAAAAATATTGTTTTTTAGAGTATTTAAAATATGATTTATATAGATAAAAAATTTTAAATAGATGAGTTTAAGTTATAAATCATTAAAAGAATTTTTTTTTTTTTTTTTATAGTTAAACTAGTTTTTTTTGAAACTAGACTTTTTATTTAGTAGTTAGGATATAGGAACTCACAGTCAAGACCTCAAAGGAGTCTTCTTACATTAGAAAATACAACTAGTTATACATATACTTTTGGTGTCTAATTAAGTAGTCCACTGATAGTTTTACACTAGCTGTCATACTTGCAACTCAACTAGAGGTGTTGTCTATTTAAACTTTCTGTACTGCAATTCTTACTGTATTACTAGATCATCTTTACTATATAAATTAGTTAAGAAGATCTAAATGCTTACCTATATCCTTAGAACTCTATACCTTATTTTATGCAGTGTATTCTTAGAAGCATTGTTACTAGAATCTTCTGTGCTTCACACATGGCTAACCTAGTTTTTATGTAACATACTATAGTTACCTAACACTTGCAATCAGGACTAACCTTAAACTATTATGTTATACTATTTCTACCCTTGTAAAGTCCATCCAAATTTCAGTATTTATCTTTTTAATATCTTCTTTATCATCTCCTACTAACTGCAACTTAGAACTAACAGACTTCTTAGATATTCAATTCAGATAGCCCAGTATAGTATACCTTAGTATCCTTTTTCTTTAGTAATTTCAGTGGCCTGGTTGATCATATGCTCTTCTATATATTTTGTTATCTAGTTTATCTGCCTATTCCTATAAAGATGTTTTATAGGTTTCTATTGGTTTGATAACAATATTGAAAGTTTGTACTATCTTTTTACTTAAGAATTTCCAAGTAGGATTCCATATTCTCAGTTCCTTAGTCTTCTGCATCTGGTAGTTTTATTATGAATTTGCATCAAGTCTTATACAATACTAGTTATTAACATTTTTCTATATATGTATAATATTACAGTTTATATAGATGCTTTAAGCTTCTAATAACAAGTAGGACCTGACTTGATGTACCTGGATTACAGCTATATGAGGCCAACTGATCAACAGAAGACAGTTTCTGTAATACAGTTTAATTTCCAAATTTTGTCATAGGTGGGATTTAAACCTTAAACCTGCTACTTGAAGGATGATAACCTAATTACTATACTAGAATCATCATCTTTAAAAAGAATTTTTAATAATTAATAGTTTGGTATTTGTTATATAAAAATAGATAAAGTCTATTAAAATTTATACAATTTAAAATTGTTTTTTTTTTTTTGCTTTTGCTAAGGCCATTAGTTATTAGTGACTACTGACTTTATTATGAATTCAATTATAATTATATAACTTGTACAAGATTATTCCTATACTATACTAGCAAATAGCATACAAGTTTACATACATCTAATTAAATGTCATCTAATCTAACCCTAACCTCTCTGTTTGTACATCTGTTAAACTATTATATATTTCAGAGTATGTCATCTGACTGTAGAGCTTCAGAGGGTTCTCTTGCTAACTAACTACTTATATTTAATTTTTGCTAACAGAGCTTATCCTTGTAAAGTTCACTCAGACCTCAGTATCAACTTTATAGCATATCTCTAGTACTTGTAGTATATTTTGTTTCTAATCTCAGACTCCTAATCCAGATAGTCTAATAGGACTATAACCTGTCTCTGGTACCCTAGAATCTGCTTCTCAAGGTTCTTTTCCTCTGGTTCAAGACTTCTGATGGTCTGGTTGGTGGTACCCCACATTTGAGGTTCTTGTCACCTAATTTTTTCTACATTAGTATCTGTTTTCTAGGTCTAGCCTTTATAGTAGTACTGTTAAAAATCTGTATTACCTCTTTACTCAGGTCTTCTCAAGTAGGCTTTAGCTTCTTAATTTATAGGTTTACACAGCCATGAAGACTTTTTTTGTGTTTGCACTGCCTGATGCCAGTTTGCATTTCTCTGTGTAACACCAACATTGTGCAGATGCCCCATGACCTGTCAGTCATGCTGGTGTGATTGTGTTACAGATATTTTATTCTAACTAATTAACAGAATGCTGTTGTCATAATACTGTCTATATATTATATAGATGATTATCCAAATTTTCACTATTAGTAGAATTTGAACTTACTACCTACTACTTGAAGGATTGTTAACTTATCTACTTTATTAAGTCACTACATCTCAATTTGAAATTGTTTTTAATTAAGTAAGAAAGAGTTATTTGTAGTTTGTTTTAATAAAAAAAAAAGTATAAATAAATTTGGTAAGCTAGTTTTTTGTTGCACTAAGAAGTATTTTGAAGAGTATTTTGACTGTTTAGTAATATATAAGTTTTTGTTTAAAATTATATCTGTAATAATTTTAGATTTTTTAGATACTATAATTTGAATAAATAAACTAAAATGCTTTTTATAACTGGTTTATTGATTAATAATTAAACTAGAAAAATAGTAATTTTAGTATAGTAGTTGGGTTGTTATCTTTCTAATAATAGATTTAAAGTTCAAATTTTACTAATAGTAGAATTTTGAAAAAATAAACCTATTTTGGTAATTTGGACAAAATATTTGAAGTTGTAATTTTGTAATTTTAGTTATACTAAAACTAACTTAAAAAACATACAATGTTATATAAATAAATCTAAAAAGTATATACTCTATAAGAAGCTCTGTTTGGAAATTTTAAGTAGAAAGGTAGTATAATCTTTAACAGTATTACTTATAAAAATCTTGATTTGAAAAAGAAAATTTAAGGCAGATAATCTGTATAAGCAAGAACTCTTAGATAAAAAAAGTTTATCAACCTAGCTACTAATTGATCTAAGCATAAAGTCATATTATGCAAAGATAGATAAGATACTGATAAGACTGTAAAAAGGGATACTAAGGTTGTATAAACTCTACAAAAGTATAGTAATTTAATAATTAACTTAGACTACAAGTATTGGTTTAGTTATAGCAAGTTTGAGTTAGTTATAAATAAAAATACAAAAGACTCTGAAAGGTTTATCTTAAGCATAAATTAGTTTTAAAGTTAAGATGAGGATCTAAGTATGACCTAGTAAAGTTAACATAAATTATAGATTCAGAGAGTTTAAATTAGGGTTATTAATAGGTTGAGTTGGGTTGGATTGGGTTAAGCAACTTTTTAACATACTTCAACTTGGGTTGGGCTCATTTCAAAACCACTTCAGATTTGCTTAAAGCTGCTCCAGTTCACTCCAGTTTTATTTCAGATTTTTAGATATATTTTTAATCCACTTCAACTTGAGTTGGGCTTACTTTGAAGTAACTTCAGAGTATGCTACTCCATTAACAACTCTAGTTTAAATAGAATATCTAAGCAGAAGTATTAAATATGACAACTAATAAAAAACGCTTAAACAGACTTCTTAAATAGGTAATATAAAAAAGTTATATATATAATTAGTTGTATACTCTTCTTGTAATAGTTTTTATAAAAACATATTATCCAAAAAGTATTAATAAAGTCAAATGATCAAAGAGATTACCTTAATACTAAAAAAAAAAATAATTAAATCAGTATAAAAATCTTTAAGGATTGGTTTTAAAAAATTTAAACTTTAAATTTCAGATATTATAAGTATAAATAGAAAAAAGTTTTTTGAGATAAGATATTTTTTGAACCAGTTTAAAAGATGATCTTATAAAGTTGTAATTTGTAAATTTATTTTAGAATTGTAAACAATATTAATAAAAAAAATATTTAAAGTTATAAATAATTTTAAACAAAGTATAAGAAAGACTTTTAAAATAGTTTATAATATAAATAAAATATATTATAATATTAGTAACAAGATAAAGCAAATAAAAAAGATAAAAATTAATTAAAATAAAATAGATTTTGAAATTGTCAATAAATTTTTCAAAAAGCCAGTAAATTTTTAGGTTTTTTTAAGAAAATTTAAAGAAATATTAAGTATTGAGATATTTTCAAGATTGTAAAAAAGTAAAATTTTTAGAACTATCTAGTAAATTTTCTAAAATTGACTAATAGAATTTTGAAAAGAAGTTTAAATAAGAGTTCAAAGAAAAATATAGATAACTTGATGAGTTTTGGTCTGTTAAAAATAAAATTTATATTGAAATAATTGTCTCAGTAGATTGTTTAATAAGAGAATATGATTTTATTTAATAAAATTTTATAGAAATTAAATAAATATATTTTTTTAAAAATGTTAATTTGTATATAATATAATAATTAGAATTTAGAGAATGGTGATCCTAGTATAGTAGTTGGATTGTCATCCTCCAAGTGGCAGGTCTAAGGTTCAAATCCCACTTATAATGAAATTTGAAAATTATATCTGTTATAATGACTGTCATCTGTCGATCTGTTGGCCTTATGTGGCTGTTACCCAGGTACACCAAGTCAGGTCCTCTTGACATTGGAAGCTCAGGCATCTATGTGAAGTATAACATTACATGTATATAGAGGAATGTTTATCAGTGTTGCATAAGACTTCAGTACAAACCTACAATAAAACCATCAGATGTAGAAGACTAAGAAACTAAGGTGACAGAAACTTACTTGAAAATCTCTGAGTAAAGAAGTAGCATAAACTTTTGATGATATCATTAAATCAGTTAAAACCTATAAAACATCTTCATAAGAGCTGAAGATTAAAACCAGATATCAAATATGTGTAAAGGAGCACATAACCAACCAGGCCACCAGATTTGCTAGAAAAAAAGGATATATAAGTATACTATACCAGGCCATCTGGATTGGTAATCTGGAATGAGACTAACAGTTCTGAGTTGTAGTTAGTAGAAGATAATGGAGGAGATGTCAGGAAAATAGCTATTGAGGTTCTAGTGAACTTTACAAAGGTAGAAATAGTATAACATAGCAGTTAAACAGGTAACCTCTATAACTGCAAATGTTAGATAACTAAAGCATATTACATAAAACTAGGTCTATATGTGTGGGACATAAAGGCTCTAGTAAGTTTCCTATCAAGAATAAAGTAGTCCTAAGGTTAATGATAAGCATCAGAAACTTGGATGGGTGTAGCCTTGAAATGTTTTTGTAATACAAGGATTGCATATGCAGAGAGTTTAAATAGGCAAGACCCCTAGTTGGCTTGCAAGTATGACAACTAGTATAGAACTTATATAGAATGTGTAAGCAAACTACTTAAATTAGGTACCAAAAGTGCATATGTGACTAGTTGTAACCTCCAATATAAGAAAGCCCTTGGAGGCACTTATTTTCTAACAAAACTTGAATAAAATATTGCATTCTCAAGATAGAAACTTGAACTATAAAAAAAAAAATAATAATAATTAGAATTTGATAAAATTAGTATAGTTAGAAGCAAAAGATTTAGTGTACTTAGTTTACTTAAAAGTAAAAAAATATAATTAAGTATAAATTAAAAAAAGTTAAAAAAAATTAATAAAAATAATTTTATTAAAATGTAAAAATTTGTTGTATTGAAAAATTAGATATAGATAAATTTATATTGTTTTTAGAACAAAAAGTTGTAAAAAGAGTTTAATTGGAAGTTTAAAAATTGTTAGTTTAGTAAAATATTAAGAAAAATTAAATTGTTTGTTAGAAAAAAGTTAGTTTTAATAATCTACAAGAAGAGTTAGATAATTGGTATCTTTTAAGTTATTTTTTTCTTTAATTTTATTTATTACTATATTTTTGCTAAATTTGTAAATAAAATTTATTTCTATTCAGCTATTTTTATTTTAATAATCTTTTTAATTATTTAATATAATAGTTTCTATAAATAATTTATTATATATATTTTAATTTTTTTTAGTTTTTCTTAATCTTATATATATTAATATATTTATTATAAATAATCTATTTTTATTATATATTTAGTTTTTTGACAACTATTAATTATACTTTATTATATTTATAAATATTAGAATTTTTGAATTTCTTTTTTTATCTTTATTTTTTTTATTTTATTTTATTTTTTTCCTTAGGCAGTCACACTAGTAATTTATTAAGATTCTAGTAATTACTACAATTACATCGAAGTTTAATAACTAAGTCTAGCATCACCTAGCTACTTTAATGATGTCTAAGTGCAGACCTGTCACATTACTTCAAGCAGAAGTAAACTGCTCATCAGACTACTTAAAGTTTATAATGAAAGAGTCTTTTCTCTTTCATGACAAGCTCTAATATTGTCTTTCTAGCTTCATCTTTGATTTATTTTTTTCTCTCTTTTAATTATCAAGCAAGAGGATTCTATAATTCTTGTCTAAAGAACAACAGAATATATGAAAGAAAAACTAAAAGAGAATAAAAAAAAAGGGGACTAGCTACAAAACCTAAACATAAACCAAAAGAAAAAAAAGAAAAAAATAATAAAAAGAAGAATAAACAAAAAACAAAAAACATAAAAGCACTGTTTTTGCCCATGCTTGGCTTTAAAAATTCTATATAATACTAAATAAAGAATGCCTCACATTTACTTTATTTCCATATTATAATATATTCCATTTATTATGTGAGAAGAATGGTTGAAGTTTTTATTTTCCTCTTGAGTTTAACACATGTTATTTATCATAGGTCAGGTATATAATATCATGATTTTCTTGTGACTAATATTATCGATTTGGAACAGTAAACAGTATTAATTCTTTTAAGAAGGTATGCCAGATTTCTCACTTTTTGGTAAAAATTTTGAAAGAAAAATCTAGTAGTAAGGGCAGAAAGAGAACCAACTTGAAAAGGAGTTGTAAGAGTATATGCTATATAGAATATTATATTAAACCAAGTAACTATTTAAGTCTAAGCTCTCATAGCACTTGACAAAGCTCCAGTTGATAGTACTTGTATTTTACCAAAAGACTTCACTTACAAGGGTTCAAATTTTTTTCAGCTCTTTTTAGTTATAACCAAACGTGCAGTGAATAGGCTCACTAGTTACTTCAAAGTAGAGTTTTGTTATATTTGAATATAATAACTATATAGTTTTCATAAGTTAAACTTTTGAAAAAAGTTAATGTGAGGAATCATCAGAAAAAGTTGTTTTTTTTGTTTTATTATTAGTTTATTAATTCTTTTAGTTATTTTTTTATATTTTTTTATATTTTATAAAATATTATTTATTAGTATTTTTTAATTTTTTTTAATTTTCTTTCTCTTAGATTATCTTTTTCTCTTTTATAATTAAGGTTATTATTTTTATTTTTTTATTTAAAAAACTTTTAAAATTTGAATATTAAGATACTAAAAATACTAAGCTCTTTTATTATTTAATAATTTTTTTAAATTTTTATTTATTTATTTTTTTTCTATTATTTTCTTCTTGTTGTCTTTTTTTTGTAGATAAAACCAGTTTTATTTCTTTAATATTTTTTTGTTTTTTTTTATACTTTTTATTTAAAAATTATTTTTTCTTATTGAATAGTAAAAAAATCTAAATTTTGATCTATTATTAAAAGTTTTCTTGTTCATTTTTTAATAATATTTTTTATACTATACAGACTTTTATTATTTTTAGTATTTCAAGTATATAATTATAAAGAAGTAGATTATTTGTTATAATATTTTTTGAATTGTAAATTGTCAGATCTTTTGTTATATATTTAAATTATTTAAATTTCTAATATATTTAAATAAATTATATTCAATATTTTATTATTTATATATTTTTTATTTTTGTTACTAATTTTCTTTATATATTAAATCAATTCTGTATTATATAACAATTCTAATTTAAATTATATCTTTATTTTTAAATTATTCTATTATTTATTTATTTGATTAATATATATTATACTCAATTTGCTATTACTAAAAATAGAACATAAAATGTTTGTTTTATTATTGTTTATTGTTGCTAACTGATTACATGTTTTGATTTCTTTTTTTAGATCTAAAACAATTCTTCAATTTTCTTAAAAGTTCTATTCAAAAAATACAAGAATAAGTAAAAACTCTGTTACAATTTTTTTTTATATTGATGTTTAGATAAAGTATTTGTGCTTTTATGTGTTGAATCTTTTTTTAAAAAAAATTTAAAAGATATTTGTTTATCTAATTTCGTGTTTTCTGTTTCTGTTTATTTCTAGAAATAAAGATCAACAAAGAGTTTTTAAATAAAAACATTAGTAATTTTTTGGTATGGTCTTGTTGAAGATCCATATTTTATTAATAAAATAATTTTTCAATAAAAGAATATGTTTGAATGGTCTTCTTTATTACTCTGTCAATAGTAAAATTTAACCAATCAGTACAGCTTTATGAAATAAATTGGTGGGTCACAGCTAGAGATACTGGTGAAATTAAACTAAGTTGGTAAAATAATTTCATTATTTCACCAATCACCAATCAGTAATGGTGTAATTTGGTGGATTGGTGTAATTGGTGTAATTAGTGAATTGGTGAAATTGGTGAAATTGGTGTGAAATTGGTGAAATTGGTGAAATGGTGAAATGGCGAAATTGGTGAAATAGTAAAATAGTGAAATAAGGTAATATAATAAATGAATTAACAGATCTTCTTTAGTATAGGTAGGCAATATAAGAAATAAGCTTCGCTAATGATTAGTAATCATTAATTTTTTAATTGCAGAGTTGGCAGTGTTTGCCCACTTATACTAAAAAAAATCTGAATTAAATGAATTTACACTCTAAAGGTTCTTGTTCCAATAAATTTTTATATTTTATATTTTTATATTTTGATAAATAGTTCATTTTATTTATTTTATTCCATTTTGTGTTTACTATATTTACTGCTACCTTATTTATCTGATTCTTGCAAATGAAGTTACAAGGTGGGCCTTTACTAAGTAGCTATTTTTTACAAATTTAATGTAACTAATATCAAGTTTAATATTCTGATATTTATATGATCTAATTATTTATTGTTCTTTTGCTAAAAACAAGCTATGGATTATTTTTCTTATTAGCTTTTTTTTAAAGTATGAAGTATGTTTATAAAAATCCTGATTAAAATAATAGCGAACAGACTTGATAAAAACCTAGCCAAAAAATGTAAGATTTCTTTATAAGTGAAATAGATGAAATAAACCATTTATTTTATTGTCAGGATCCACTGAGATAAGAAATACAGATAGAATATACTTGTATAGCATTGAAAAGATAAACATAAGGGATTTATTCGCTATCAAAATCTACTAAAACAAGAACATTAAAATTTTTCATATTGCTATTGAGCAGAATAGATGTTGAAAAGAAGCATTCATTATCAAAACTTGGCAGAGACAGGAATGTAGATTGAAAGTTGTACATATTAATTACCAAAAATATGCTGAACAGGTGATTCTGATAGAATAGATTACTATCAATATGAAATAACCTAACACATGATGATATCATGCTAAGCCTATTATTACAAAGATCTTCACAGGTAGGCTCCAAGGGCATAATTACAAAATCCTTGTTGCTATTTAAGGTTAGGAAGAAAATAAGAATGTGATAGATATGATATATAAGATTGGAAATCGATAGTGCCTTTTTTCCTTTGCTGCTTGACTTTAGCTCTTTTGTAGTACTCTACCAAAAAAGGAATGAATGAATAAATAAATAAATGAAAAGAGATGCTTGAGAACTTGCTAACTTAAATTGTGAATTTAAGAATTAAAAATTATGAGGAAATGAGAAATGGAGTATCTCAATTACTTGCTTATGATGTATAGATAGTTCGCTTAGTAACTTGCTTCATGATGCTCATGTGGTGTTTAGTATTGTGATATGTATTGATAATTGAAGAAATTATTTATTTAAGAATAAAGTTTGATGAAGAAGCATAAAATAAAATGAGTAGCTTGGGTACTTGTTTTCCAACATATGGGTGAGCTCTCTTGGTAACTTACTTTCCGATGCTCATACATATAAATATGGAGAGAAAAAAAATCTACAGTCATGGTATGTCATGCATGTATGTACCTGATTACCTTCTTTTTTTATTATGTGATTTTGTCATAGTTAAGAAATCCTATAAAGTATAAATATAAGTGATGAAGCATGTAAAGAGTTACACCTGGTATAACACCTATTGTATTATTTCATTATAATCAATAAATTGATTCGAATGAGAATAATAAGTGTTAAAAAAGATGGTTGTAAGGCATTATTTATTATCAGAAATCTGCAGGAAGGAGAGATGCATTATTTTGTACATCGTTGTTATTGTTATTAAAACATTAAAAAAAAAAAGGCATTTAGTAAAGTTCTAAATGCTATATCAATATACTATATTATTGTACAATTGATTGATGATACTGTTTATGTATAATGCTTTAATATCAGTATGTAAAGAGTTTATGAATTTGATAATTCAACCAAATATGCTAGTTATATTATGTTTGGATCTGGTATATTGAATACCAAACTCTGGTTATAATAAAACTAAAAAGGTAAGAATATTTAATTTTATTAGTTATTGTAAATTACATATTGATAGCAGCATATTATATTTATATAATGGTAATAATTTTTTTTTTTTGCAAAATTAATGGCTTCACAAAATTCGGAAACTGTTTCTAATATGTTTAGTGCTAGTGAAAATGAACTACAGAAGTATAGTGAAATAAGTAAATCTAGTCAATCACTTAATAACATAAAATGCAAACACATGAGTAGTAAAAAGCAAGGAGATATTTGGAATTTTGTTAATAAAGATACTAGTTTGGGCCATGGTTATTATAAAGCCAGTTGTAAATAGTGTCCCACTATGTGGGATAGAGGTCGACCAAATAAAATGTGTTTGCATCTTGCTCGACAGTATTTAAATGTTCCTAATAAGATTAAATATTTTTGGAGAGACTCTATTGTTGAAGAAAAAACAATACAAAAAAAAACAAAAAATGATCAATCTGAAATTACAACTCATTTTCAAAAAGTTAAACCAATTCCTGAAACATGAGCAGAATCCTTAAATAGAGTCATTTTAAAGGCTTGAAGTATGTGTAATTTTGCATTTGAAACCATTGAAAATCCTTTTGTAATTGATTTGTTTCAATTTGCAATTTCTGGATATAAACTTCCATCACGGGATAAACTTTTTGGTCATTTTTTAGACCAAGAAGTTTTAAGAATTAATAAACAAATTGATAATGAATTAGAAAAAGAAAAAAATCTTACTTTATGTATGTAATATAAATTTTTTTAAAATAATTAATAGGATAAAATTTCTAAAAAATTTTTTAATACAATAGCTTTAGACAGATGGACATTGCCTACTCACGATTCAATTTATAACATCATTATTACTACCCCTAAACACAGAGAATATCTCATTAAACTTAAAGAATATAACAAAGTTAGTCAAACTGGAGAGTTTATAGCTGATGAAATTTTAAACTTTATTGAAAAAATAGGTATTGAAAAGTTTATGGCAATTGTTACAGATTCAGGATCAAATCTTCAAGTAGCTGTTGAATCATTCATGAAACTTACCCTTTTATATTAAATATTAGATGTGCTGCATATGCAGTAAATCTTCTTGCATGTGATTTTACTAAATTAGATTCGGTTAAAGATATTGTTACTAAATGTGGTTTAATTTTAAATTTTTTTCATAATTCTCATATTGCTTATAGATATTATTTAGAGCAACTTCGTATTATAAAAATTAAGTGTGAAAAAATTAAAACATATAGCAAAACTTGATGGGGATCGCTTTTTATAACAATTGACTCAATTGTTAAATCCAAGTCAGTTTTTGATTGGGTAAGTATAATGATAATACTTAATAATAAAGTGTCCAGGTACTGTGGTAGTAGAATCTGCACAGAATTCATACAGATTCTGTGAGCTGAATAAAAAATTATTAGTGAATATGCCTATTGTGATGAAATTGGAATTTTTTTTAGAATTTCTTTTTATCATAATTTTGTTTTTTAAAGTATTATTTATATGTCACCACAGAATTCACAAATCTAATGACAATTGCAACAGAATTTGTTAGTTAAGGCAGCAGTCCTCTGGACACTCTAGTTAATAATATTTAACTTTAAATTTAATAATTAATAACAATTGATATAACTTATTTACAGATTCTAAAAAATCATTTATCAGCAATCTCTAATACTATGGTGTTCAAACTTCTTTAGAATGAAGATTTTTATATTAAATGCCATCAGATTTCTGTTATTTTAAAACCTGTAAAAGAATTAACAAATTGTTTAGAAGCAAGAACAGCCAATTTAGTCGATGTTTTTATTGGTTTGATTAAGTTAGCAGCAAGTATTAATCAAGTTGAAAATTCTAACCCATGAAAAAATAATATTATTACCAATTTTAATTAATGATTTGATGAACTTGTAAATTCTGTTACAATTCTTATATACTGGCTACATTCTTTATATAGAGGTATATATATATATATATAAATAAAAATTTTAACCAAGTTTTCTTGTTATTAATTAGATCCAAATATTTTTAGGTCATGGCTTAAAAAAAACAGTCTTGGATAAAATTTATGAACAGGTGTATTAATTTGGAATGATTTATGTTATTCAAAAGAATCGTATGAACAACTATTAACAGAAATGTGAAGTTGGAAAAGAAAAACCAAACCTTATGATCTTACATATAATTCTGCACATGAAACGTCAATTAAGTAGTGGCTTAGCTTAAATACTAATAATAATCAAGAGCAACTTTTATAATTAGCATTACGTCTATTCTCTGTTATTCCCTTATAGGCTGTCTACAAGAGGAATTTCTCAATGCTTAAATGGTTTTATAGTAATAAGCAAACTCAACTTTGTCTTTCTTGGGTAGAAGATATGACAAAAATATGCACTTATTATCTTTCAAATTCTGACAAAGAATTCCAATTCTATAACAAAGATTTAAGTAATAAAGAGTTATATAAAAGTATTAATATGTTCATGATTACATATGATTTACTTGAAGTTTTAAATAAAAATACTGATGGGGTTAATAATTTGGATGATAACAATAATAGTGAAATCTTAGAAAGTTCAACATTAAATATCATGGATTTTGTAAATTTAACATTGCCAGAATTTTCAGCAACTGAAGATACAATGTTTTCTTCAGAATCTGTTACAACTAATCAGGATAGAGATATAGATAATATGAATTATGATTCTATTGAGTTAGCATGTCAAATGACATTACAAGTTGATGATTAAAAAATTTATTATACCTGTATTTTGGTTATCATTATGTGTGTAACAAATTAGTTTTTTTTACACACTAATAAATACAATAGTTAAACAATATGCTTAAAATTTTTTAATAGTATGTTTTTTTAAGAATTGCATAATTTTAAACAAAAAAAATAGTAGAATATGTTATTACATCTGGTAAGGTTTTATACTTATATAAACATTTTTATTAATAATTACAGAAAGACAATATTAAATTGTATATGAAATTCATAGGTGTGAAACATGCTAGTGAAATATGTAATATCAATGATCATGATTACTATGGAATCAGAGTTGTGAAGTACAAGAGAAAGCATTTAAATAGTGTTATACTAGTAGATTATTTAAGTTTTTGTATCTAAATGAATCAGGATCAAGAAGATTCTGAAAAGGTATTTGAATGGTTAATACAATTCGCAAGATGTATTATGTTAATAGTCAGTATTAACTAAACAGAAAAAACTAACATTAACCATTTAGATAAGTTTGATTATATTAGTAAAATATTTAAACAGATCAGAGTCAAAAAGATGAACATAACGTATTTGAATGATTTATGAAATCTGCAGAGATGGCTCATGTAGATAGAGTACATAATATTGGCGTTTGTTACGAAGCTAAGAACAAAGATAATATGTGTTTAGTATGAGACTATGTAGAATCAGAATTAAGTGTCTGCCAAGGCAGGTGATATTACAGGTATATATAATGTTGGTTATTATTACGATAACTAAATCAGAGCGAAATATAAATTTAAGGTTTATATTTGCAAAGATGGGTATGCTATTGAAACATATAATAAGCATTGGTTTAAATTAGGGATGTAATTCTGCTTAAACTGGTTAGTTCGTGCTTCAGAACCTGATTCTGAAACACAAAAATTGGGTTCCAAACTCTGTTTTAAAATTGGTTATACATATGAATATTATGCTTTCCTAAACATATTAGTTTAAACCAGTTATATGTTTATTAGAATACATGTATAAACTCAATTTGCATAACGATAATTCATTTTGATTTAATTATATAATAAAATTAATTAAAAGTTACGGATCACGAAGCTTTTTACCCGTAAGATCAATTTCGAACTCGATTCGATTTCATTTCACATTATTAAATTCACGTGATTAAAAAATTCATGTTCAACTAGTTCAGGTTTCGAACAGAGCCAAACAGAGTTCAAATAAGCAGGATCACATCCCTAGTTTAAATATAAATGCACTATTTTACTATTAAAATTATTTATTTTTATTGTTATTGTATATGATAATAATTAACGATAATTTATATAAATAATAACGATAAGGATTTGTTTACCAGCTTGGAAGTTGGAAAAAGAAACGTAATTTTCTGTATTGTAGATTTATATACCTTTCAATAAAATTATTTATTTTACTAATTTAAACAAAGGAAGGCGTATATTATACGCATAAACTGTCAAAATTAAAATATACTATATATATAGTAATTTATTTTTGATACGTAACGCTTTTGTTTGTAATATGATATATAGTTGAAAAGAGGTGTAACATCAAACAGCACCATTAATGTAGATAATTAATACGCATAAATTAAAAAAAATATATGTATATATACATATTAACGATTAGTAAATTCCATTTTCACCAATTCCACCAATTCCACCAATTTCACCAATTCACCAATTTCACCAATTTCACCAATTTCACCAATTCACCAATTTCACCAATTTCACCATTTCACCAAATTTTTATTTTGGTGTAATTTTGGTGAAATTATTTCACCATTTCACCTGGTGAAATTAAACTATTTCAGGTTTTTTCGATCTAAGTAATAATCACGATCAATTTTTTAACCAGTCAGATCATTCCGTAAATCCATCGAGGGAGGCGCTTGAGAACAGCCTATATCGATACACGTGCCGAAAAAAATTTTGTGGGTTAGCTACTAATAATCCATGCAACACTAACGTCCAGAACATTAGTAGCGCTACAAAGCGCTATATAGCGATATATAAAGCTAGAAGTTTTATTAAGCACCTGTAAAAACAATAGCTTTAAATAGTACGGGAAATGCTAGGTAAAGCTAAATCGTATTAATAGAAAGATGTTGTAAAGGTCATAACGATTTGAAATCTATGAATAAGCTAAAATGTTGCTCTTGTAGAAAAACAGTTCTAAACTCAACAATTCAATAATAAAGGAGTAGTTGTGTCTTCATACGCGAACAGCTCGATCACTTTATTAAACCATAAACTAACAATCCTCTAAAGAGTAGTCGTGTCTTCGTACACGGCACTTTATATAAATAATAGACTAGTTGTAGTGTCTCCATATACGAATAACTTGGGTAAATCATAAACTTGTTATACGACTACTTGTATCTTCATATACATTTAGCCGTTTACCTCTTTTGTAACTGCAAATCACCCTAATCCTCAGAAAAGCCTAACCGCAATAAACTTTAAACTTTACTTAAGAATAAATCGTCATTGTTATTTATTTACTTAACCTACCCGTCACTAAAGTAAAACCGTTATACCGAACTTATAAGAGGTAGTTTTCAGGTGTAGCAGTAGACAAAAGAACCTTTACTAATTGAAGTATTAAAAAGTATGCCATTCAAGTTCGTAAATTTCTACATATTTAAAACATGTTCATTCCACTGGCCGATAGATATTTTAATGCGTAGTCATACATAAATAATGATATATAAATAGAACTTGGATCTATCGATATGATTAAAACACAAACGTTGGGATTTTGATTTCGAGTTTGGGGTTTGGATTTCGGGTTTGGGATTCAGGGATTTGCCAGTGTTTTATAACACTTTTCTAGTTTGAGGATTTTTGAGGATTTAGAGTTTGGGCGGTATGAAAAGGTAAATGTCACGTGCTGCACATTCACGATTTTGATTGGCCAACAGAGTCGAACAAAAATTTATGCCTAAATTACTCAACATTTTACTAATGTAATTAAGTAAAAAAATATTCCTGAATCCTAAAATTTCTATTTTTAATATTACACAACATCAGGAGATAATTCCGGCCAAAACTATGAATAATGTGGACCAAAATTTTGTCGATCACAGTCATTGGCTAATACCTTTCACGCATGCACCTAGGTTTAATTTATAGATGCCATCAAAATTCAAAAAGAAAATCTTGCTAATCATTTTCGCTACTCAAAAATTTTTAAAGTAAAAATTTCGATGTTAGGTTAGGGTTAGTAATTTTCTATTAAGTTTGGGTTTAGATGTGTTACATATATAAATGGTGTAATTTTCTGCAATCAAAAACGTCAATATATTGTATATATTTATATCTTTATAAAAATCAATAAACAAGAATCATAATTTAATGATTAGTCTATGTCGATATCAATTCTCATAGTAACTACTCCATGGTAAAACAGGATTAGCATCAGGGCTTAGTTTCATTCTGCTTTTAAATAAAAATAGATCATCAATCATCTCGTTATCAGGTGATAACTCATGTTCATCCTTCTTTTCATCCTTATCTGTCTTTCCTTCTTCAAAAATCAAATTTACAACATCTTTACATAGTTTATCTAACATTGTCTCCATCTCTTCACTTACTTCTTGATCACTTTTCATCTCACTGACTTTTTTCAAAAATAACTTTTTAATCTCAATTTCAATTCCCTGAGCATCTTTCCCAGCGCTTTGAACCTTCAATATGTCAATGGCACCCTTTAATTCATCTTCTGTAATACTTGCGAATCCTTGAGAAGTTACAAGCGCATGCAAAATTTTAATATCAATTAAATTAAACCGCTTTAATAATGCGAGATTTTTGGATTTCAAATGTATTGAAAGTTTTTTCTGAACAGGTGAGCGGGGATGAATATAGGTTTTATAGAATTCTAGAAGGTCAGCTTTTGTAATTTTACGTAGATTCGATACATCAATTTCAACTATTAATTTAGTTGTTAATAATATACAAGATAAGGATTAATATGAAAATATAAGTGAATTAAAAATACACATTATTTTGTTAAATTACCTTTATCAAACTCATAATAACCGGAGTAAATATGGCACCAATGTTTATAAGATTCTTCTCCTAAATTTTTGGATTTTTCTAACTTTTTACTAATCAACGAAGCTATTTCCTTTTTATATTCTTCTTCTGGCATATTTTCAATTATTGTCTGACCAAAAAAAAAAAAAATTTAAAACCATGTTGAGTATTACTACGAAAAGTTAAGGATATATAACATGAAAAGGCGTACTTGTAATTTAATTAAAAATTCTTCGATCCTATTTTCCAAATAAATGGGATCTTTTTCACTCTGAATACCAATCTTGAGTGCTATTGAACCTGTTCCTTCCTCTACCGTACTCCAAACATAATATCCTAATGAGATTGTAATAAAAAAATGTTATTTCCAACTAGATTATAATAAATAATTTTATAAAGCTAATTACAGACCTAACTGTTCCTTAGTTCTTAGTTGGTCAAAAGCAGGCTCTTCTGAAATTTGTCCTACTAATGCCAACTTAGCTCTCAATTCTCTGTCCATTACATCACCAACTTGTATATAATACTCTATAGCGCTGTTAATTTCTTTTTCATCCAAAACTTCCATCGCATAAAAGAATTTTTTTCCATCAGGTATACACACACTTCTATTTCCAGTCAATTGTGATTTTAAAATTTCCTCGGACGGCTTCAATGTATCTTCTAAGATTTTAATCATATCTAACGCATCTTTACGACTCATATTTCCCTGGATAGACCCTTCAAACTGTACTTGATCAAATAATGTTGGATAAAATTGTTGTACATCCTCATATTGGATGTTATTTAATAATTTACATTTTTCTTTGTGTGTCCATGATTTTTGAGTGGTTGCATAACTTCTGTAATACTCGGCTTGATAGATCGGAGAATCCAATAAACGATTGTCATATGATCTTTTTAATTCTTCTTTTATTTTTTGAAATCGATTTGGATCAATTTGGAATGATTTCATTTTTTCAACAACCTTACGGAGAAGTAAGGGCGATTTATCGGTGTAACCTTGAATTGTCACAATTACTCCTTCATGATGATTGTAAAGATAATAGGCAAGACCTGTTATCTCGGCATCATAAGCATATTCTGTAAATGCGTCAGTTACAAGGTTAATGTATAATCGAGTTTTTACAGAATTCAGAGGCGTAGAATGTGCTGTTGGACTGTTTTACAATGTATTGAGTTTTAGTTATGTATTATAAATGTAAACATGTATTATATTTAAGAAAATAGTAATTTAATTACGTTCTTATTATGAAATGTGCCACAATTTTAGGTACCCAAAATGTATCGTCCTTTTTGTACCAAAGACGACTCAACGGTGTATCTTTTATAAGAGCGGGACGCGTACATGGCTAATAAACAAATTGAGTCTCAAATTAATTATGAATATAATGCTGCACGTTAATATGTCGATAAAATCATATCACAAACAGACATTACTTTGACATTTAAAAGCTTATTGACTTCAAAATTTGAAGGAATAAAAATATTCGGCGGATGGATCTTAAGGTCCGGGTGAAGTTTTGGATTTTGAATCGCCTATAAAAATTTTCCAGAAATTAATCATAAAAATTCCAATAACAAATAATATTTATACTAAATATTTATATATTTTTTATATAATTAAATGCAGTAATGAGTACCTTTAAAAGTTTATCGCTAATTTTTTCAAGTTTATATTCGGTACCAAACCATTTTTCCTTTTTGTCAAGTTCTTTTAACAGTTTACTAGATAAAGTAATAATACATTTATCCCAGCACAAACAATTTAATCCTTCAAGGATGAGTTCTGGATTATATTCACGAAGTAAATGAGAACCACACAAAATAAGTTCGCGTGGATATGGACGTTGCATGTATACAGCAAGTCTTGAAGTATAGTAGGATGGTGAATATTTTTCTTGAAATTTGAAATCTATCGATGCAATTGATTGAACCTAGTTTATTTGATTAAGGCGTATTTATATGAGGATTTTTAAGCGTTTAAAAAGAAGAAATATCCAATTGTTGCATTACCTCGCGGAAAACTTGCTCTTGCACACCAACTTGCTTTAACATTTCAATATACTGAAAACAAATTTCCACAGTTTCTTCATAATGAGCTATAATAAACAAATCATATATAAGTAAAATCGTACTAAGTTACATAATAAAGCCCATCTAAATAGTAATTTACCTAGCCCTTCTTCTGTAAGTTCAATCGATATTTTAAATACTTCAAAACCAACATATTGATGACTGTTATAAGCATTCAACTTATTTGCCCACCCTGAATTTTTAATATATAAATTAATATAGAAACAGGGAAACAACTTTTTTTGATATTTGCATACCCTTTTTTTTTAACAATGATAATATTGACCCGACACCTTCATGTCCAATCAAATGGGCAATATATCTTCCAGGCTACAAAGTAAAATTTAAATATATAATTTTCAAAAAAAAAAATTTATAGTAAATGAGTTAAAATATAAAAACATACTTGTGAATTATAAAGAGGTTCTTGGTCAGGAAATGGAAAAGTTAGCTCCAAACAATGATTATCTTTAACAGGTTTCATTGAAATTTGACTCTAATTCATAAAATAGTTTAAGTTAGTGTTAACAGTTTTTATATTAATATATGGTATAGAAGCTTTTATCACAATAAAATAGTACTCTTAAATTACTTGTAGCATAACAACTGGTCAAGCATTTTAAAGCAGTGTTAGTCATTTTATGTCATATCCAAATTTATATGACAAAAGTGGTCATAATGCACATAAT
This sequence comes from Cetraspora pellucida, assembly GCA_910591915.1. NCBI lineage: Eukaryota > Fungi > Glomeromycota > Glomeromycetes > Diversisporales > Gigasporaceae > Cetraspora > Cetraspora pellucida. Next base: position 20,576 of record CAJVQA010000254.1, read on the forward strand.
GCAATAATAAATTTTATAAGTCATAACAGGTCATGAAATCATATATAATTACTATAAAGAAACTCAAATATCTTAATGTACAGTAACTATATTGTAGCAATATAGTTACTATTAAGTTCAATAATAACTATAAAGTTACTATAAAGTTACTACGCAGGTACTGTGCATTAAGGAATCCAAGTTTCTGTAAAGTAGACAATAGGTCATAACATGTCATAGGCCAACACTGCTTCAAAGTGTACTCTGCCAAAATTATTATAATAATAAATCAATTTACCCTTAATTCTTTCTCAGTGATAGGATAATGGTCTTTAGGAACTGGTATAGGAACAGACTTATTTTTAACTTTCGAGAATTTTTCTACAACCCATTGATTCAATTTATCCAAGGGTTCTATACCATAAAAATACATTAATACAATGTTGCTTAAAGTGTCTACCGTATTTTCTCATAATAACGTGTTGCATGCGTTATTTGAGATAAAAGCTGATCATCCGATATAAGAAAACATTTACGTGGTTAGCTCATTTACATTTATGACTCATTTCAAAGACATGCATGTTATTTTTAGGTTGCATGATTTTGAAATAACATTAATGAGCGTTATTACGTAAATGCGGTACTACGTCTTGCTATAGTAAAATTACCTCTTCCTAAAACAACTAATTTCATCAAATTAGCGGAGTAATAGCTATCATGGAATTTTAATAATTCTGTTCTAACATTCAATCCAGCCTTCGAAGGAACATCTTTTAGACTTTCAAGATTTCCTATCCCGAATTGTGAATATGGATTATTTGGATTCGATAAAGATTTTTCAAGTTGAAATTGTCTCCAACCGTCTTCTTGAAGATTAAGTTTATATTCTATTTATGAAATTTTGATATTAATATGATATTTAAATAGAATTTAAATTATTTTTACAAAACCACAGCATGTGTGAAAATAAGTATCAGTTTTAATTCATTTACCAGAATCAACGGCGTTTAATTCTCTATCTGTACAATCATCATTGAATAGAGGACAAATAAAAAATTCCGCAAACCTGGATCAAATAAATGATAAGTGTCAAGTTGCATAAATAATACAATATATATCTGTATATTCAATTATAAATCGAGTTATTACATATCTAAAGCCCCTTCCAAATGTTCATGTCCAACATCAAAATAATAGTTCGTATTATCAATGCTAGTATACGCATTGCTTGATCCATTATGTTTTGTTAGATACTATATTTTAAATTTATGAAATGGGTCCAGTTGATTTTTACTAATGTTATGTTAAACGTACAAAATCTGCAAACTGTGGAAGAGATTTACCTCGCTATATTCATTTTCTTTGGGATACTAAAATAAATAAATAAAATGGAATTCAGACACGTTTTGTTCGATAAAGTCGTTAAATTGATATATGATTTGTAAAAGTTCGAGGTTCACAAGTTAATTAAATAATGATCTTGATCATTATATCAGGATCAACCATGGGCCATACGTGCACTAGTGGAAACGAAGTTTCCACCGACACCCGTTAGCTCAGGATATCGTTATTAAGTCACAATCTAATTTTTTTAAATTAAATCAGAAAGAAAATTTTCATGATAATACATACATTTTTAGTTCCCTAAGAATCATAAAAGTTATTTATCACAATATGATTTAAATATTATCGATGCAAAATTGTATAGGATTAAGAAAATCTCACCATAAACAACAAATGTTCACAAAAATGGGCAAGACCTTGAAGATTCGACTATAATTCATTTGTACAACTTAAAAATCGAAATCATCATAAAATTTACAATTTGATAAAAAAAAAAAAACTTACCGGATCATTAATCTGGCCAACATGAACACCTAATGCGGCACTACTTTTATCAGTTTCACTGTCAGAAATTAGCAAAGCTTCTAAATCGTTAGGCAATACAATTAACCGATATTCCCGATCATCATTCTCAGATTTTTCGAGTGGTGTTGATAATGTTGCATATTTTTTATCTTCAGAAATGGTAAAATTAGATGATAAATTTTTGAAAGGAGCAGACATGATTTTGATAAATAGTGGGGGAAAATCAGTAGTGCTATTATTTATATACCCGATTGATGTACCGTTAATTTTCTCCGAATCGGAATTGGCACAATTTGCACATCCGTATTTGGTACCCAATTTCCTCAAAAAAGTTGTCGGAATCTCCGAAATAATCCTTAGAGAATTCTTAATGATTATTGTACGTATTGCTTTGATTATGTGGTCTTATATGGCAAATTATGGTAAATTATGGAAACTAGCGAGATAAATAATCTTTTCTATATGGAACAAATTAAATCTTGCTACTATATCTCCCAAGATTTCTCCGGTTCGTCCTAATTTTTCGGAAACAACGCCGCTATCTTTAAAATTTTAGTTCGGAAACAGTAACGTAATTTCCAAAAAGCTAACTGTTCTTAGGACAAAACCAAAGAGATTTTGGAAGCAAACTTTGAATAAGTCAGAATTTACAGTTGTTCATGGCAATTAAAAAATTTGTTCTTTGCTAATGCAAAGAATTCCTTCGATTTGTTTATAAATCATCTATTGTATTTCGCGGCCAAACCACCCCTTGCACAATTTTTTACAGTTTTATATACGTTGACGGTTTAATATTATATTCGTGCAAATTTTACACTTAAATTGTTGTATTAATTATACTAATAATGTATTGATAACAAAACTGCCTAGATTTAGCCCGCGAAATACGGTAATTCACTGAAAACTACATCGTCGTTTCCGAAGAATTAAATTCTGGTTTCGTAAATCACCTAACTCACGAAATTACATCGCTGTGTCCTTGGACTGAAGGTTCGAAGATAGCAATGTAGTTTCCGAAAAGATAGGTAATTTACAGGACGAAACCGAAAAGATTTGGGTAACTAACAAAATTTTTTATTTTGACCCAGAACTTATGAGAATAGTTGTAAGTGATTCTTAGGATTAAACCGATGAGATCCCAGAAATCGAAAAAATTTCAATTGGTTCCAGTATAATTGTGAGGGAACAGCTACATACGTACGTTACTTGCTGATAACTAAGTTATCTGACAAAGCACTTAAATGATTTTTATGCAACTTATTCGACCGCCCCTAATATTAGTAATGGGCTAAATTGATTACATACGATTATTTAATATTTAATGGATACTATTTAAATTTTTTGTAAATAAGTAATAATAACTTAGAATTTAAAGCTCTCAAGATTTTAATACAATATCGCATCACGATTAGAAATACGTATCCCAGATCAATTTCTTATCACTGACACAAATGTGGACTAATTATCATTTATTATCGATTCTCATAAGTAATTGCCCCATCACTACCTATATTCATACGTAGTAGAAATGGTCGATTAAGTGCTTGTCGGATAAATACAGTTAACCTCTTTTACTGAAGTGCCAGAGATCCACCAACAGTTATTTTACCGACTTTTAGCCTCAACTATGAATCGGACTAACCTTAATTGTCGATAAACGGTTGTCTGGAAAATGTGATTCATCAGTAAGAATAATATGTGTAATTAACAATCTTTTCTAGATGCACAACCTTAGGACTAAAGCATGCATTCAAGGAAAATATATTGTCGCAGTTAAAACTCGAAATTTGGCTTATTTTAATATGAAATTTTTGATTTTCTTGGAATACATTGATTTTTAGTTAGTATTAAGACTAGGATTGGATTTATAATAAGTGGATTCTGTTCATATTCTCAGGTAGGAGCCTCGACATATATTAAGAGTTTAAGTTCATAAATTCTATAGTTTATATTAATAATATAGTACTGTAGTATAGCAATGTTGGCATCACCCATAAAAAAAAATACCGTTGACGTATCTTGTAAATAAAATAGATTATAAATTAAATTGATTACTAAGCGATTCGTATATTAAGAAATACGTAACAATATAAATATTATATAAAATGTAACGTCAGCGGTATTTTTTGCTACGTATTGGCGATGCTAGGGCTGTTAGCAATGTTCCGATTTAGTAATTTTGATGCCAATGATAGTAAATTCTGTATGCATTTTATACGTAGAAAGCGTGAATAGCATCAACAGTTGTATTAAGTAGACTTGGTCTGATTGATCTTTTTTTTAATTTATTTTAATTCTTCAATTTTTTATATTATAATATTCTCTTAATCCTTTTGCAAGTTGTCAATAAGTGATCAATAATCAATCAACATATTTTATATAAAACTTTTTAGTAATTTTCACCTAATCAAATATCTTTGTCATACGTCGGAATGGATTTTGAATCTACTTACTCATTCGAGGCCAATTAGATAGTATTTATTCTGGCGTCACAGTATATCGATACGTTTTATGACCATACCACAATACTGCAATACAAATTTGTGTGGCCTCTTAATGTTTTCGACTTTAATTACTCTAATCCACATTTAAACTTTAGATTTTTATGTGTACTTGAGTCAAACGATGATATATTTGGATCGATTCTTTCTTTTTTTCTAGAATGCTTATTATTATATAGTCGTTAATTATATCTCGATAGTTTAAGATGCAACTAACGAACGATTTAAAGTCATATTAAAATTATTAATATTAAAAGTTGTTTTTTTTTTACCCAATCGAAAGGCTCATTATGTCGATATTAATCATATTCCCAATTGGTATAACATGTCAATTAAAATCAACCAAAAAAAAAAAACAAAATTATAAACATACGTAAAAAGAAGGCAATTTCTATATGTACACCGTGTACGTATACATTGAAATCTCAAAAGTTCAGATCATAAAACAACTATTAGAGTTTTAATGTAAACCGTAACTATTTCTAGCACTAAATCTAACAAACCTTCGTTTTATAAATCAACAGTGTATAAACACTACATATAAACTAATAATTTTCCAAAAAAAACAAACTGCGACTAAATTTTTCAATTATCGCTATTACCTGGTTAAAATAAAAAAAAGATTTTCATCGAATTCGACTTATGCCGTAATTAGTTATGACATAACGATAACGATAACAGGTGACAATCTTTTTAAGATGGTAACACGTTACACGTGTCAGATTCATCCTATTTTAAATTCTTTGATAATACATAATAAAACTTAATGTCTTTTGGTCGACCACCAAATATCGCAACGTTTAATTCTACACCACCAGACAGAGGAAGTTTCCCTTTAGATCATGAAGGTATTCGACATGGATCTTTTCAAATGATTTTAATACCTAATTCTTACAGTTTGTTATCTACTTAACTTTAAAAGGTGAATGTAAAGAGCTTGTAAAAGAATATTTACGGTGTCTTAAAGATAACTTAGGGAATAATGGAAATTGTAGGCATTTATCAAAAGCTTATTTGAAATGTAGGATGGATAAGTAAGTATCATAAAAATAAGGAATTTTAATGATCTTGGGATAACTAGGAAAATTCATTGTTGTTAGGAAATCTTAATAAATCTAGAATAAGATTTTTGCCTTCAAAGATTTTTATTTATATATTTTTTACTTTTTTAGAGGGTTAATGGTTCCTGATGAAATGAAAAATCTTGGATTTCATGATGAGGGGTCAATTGATAAAGAATAAATCAAATTTGTTAACCTTTTAATTATATATTTATTTTCGAAATCTTTAAAAAGCTTATATTGGTCCTTTTTTTAAAAAAATAAAAGGGAACAATGATAAGTGTTCAAAAAATAACATTATAAAATGAATTCAGTAGATAAATATGACAAAAATATTGTCAGATCAAAATAGTAGTAAAGTGAAAAAGGTTATAAAAATTATTATAGTTGGCAAGAAATGCACAAAATAATCACTTTTAATGACAACATTGAGATGATGTACACACGTATCACAATTTAATAATAAAGTTACAAATTTAAATAAACATAATTATTTGAAAAATTAAAGATCCGTGAAATTTATTCATAATTTCGGCTTTGTCGTTTCCATCCAGGCAAATTCCTAAGATTATACGATAATAATAATATTATTTTAATGCATCATTTATAGTATAAAAATAAATCTCATACCAGTTTCTTTCGACCACCTGGTTGTATCATCACATTTATTACTATAACTTTTTCGTCGTCTTTTAACGCCTCTTCCATAGTATTGTCCAGTTCCTGTGGTGTCCTCACGAAATAACCTTTACCCCCTGTAGCATCGGCAATAAGATCATACCTTATATCGGGTAATAGCGCAGTTGATGGTAACGCATTTAGGGATGTCGAATTATATGAATCTATATCAAGACCATGGTATATGCCATTATTATTAATTATAATAATAATCATTGGAAGATGGGCCCTCACAGCTGTTTCGATCTCCATGGCACTAGTAGTATATAAAAAGATAATTTTAACTCGATTTATAGACATTTAAGTGTCTATTTATTCATTTTACCTAAATCCAAAAGCAGAATCTCCTACAATCGCAACAACCCTTTTACTTGGATAATAAACTTTTGCTATAGGAACAACATTATACAGATTAGGTAAATTATTAGTAACTTAAATTAAGGATGGTAAATGTCCAAATGAATAAATAAAAATCCATGTAAAATGTTTCTAGCTTTATGGCTAGGGTTGAAGACATGTCAAATTTTTGGGCCATGTACTTAGATACATAAATTTCATATTACTGTAATTAGTATTAGGGTTCCGAATTTGATTTGATTTAATTTGATTCAAATATTTGAATTCAAATTTGAATTTTTAAACCAAATCAAATTCAAATATTTGAATCTAATCAAATTAAAGTATATTTGATTTGAATTTAAGGAACCCTAATTAGCATAGAGGCTTTGATTCTAATATTCTGATTGGTCAATGATTAAATTAACCAATAATATATTGGTTATAAATTACATAAGAGGAGTATGCCAGTAAACTACCCTAGCAGCAAAACATATTTTTGATACTTCTACACTTACTTTTTTGATACATCTAAACATACCATAAATCTAACCAATAAGGCTGCACGTTATAGTAAAGTTAGTAAAATTATAGAAATTGAAGGTAAGTTTAGGCGTATCAACAAAAGTATCAAAAATGAATGTTCTGCACCAGCATCATCACCAAAATTGTTCCGTCACGTGATGATCAAAATCACAATTTGATGTAACGTTACACGACCAGGAAGATTAAAACAAACGTTCGTTTGTTCAAAAATCGCTTATTTCTCAAAAAGTTGCATAAGAAACCACCTTTCGTGCTCTAATTAAAATTTTCATTGAGCAAATTTACCATATACCCTCTTAACCTTAAATCCTAATGTAATCACTAACCATAACATTAACTTTTTGTACCATCACGTGACATTACTATTTTGGTGCCGATGCCGGGTAGTGCCACCAACCCTATTTCCGGCAAATGATTTTGTATTGTTCCATTTTTTTCATGCAATTTAGATGACCTTTTTATTAATACGTTTTTGCATTTTACATATTTACGAAAAAAATTAGAGTTCGTAAAATACATAGAATACAAAACATATTAACAGTATCTAAATTATATGGCATTTTTATTGTATGCATAAATTGTTACTACGGATAACTTAAACGAATCTATCTAGAAATTTTGATTTTCTAATTATTATATAAGTAATAATTTTTTCTATTGGTTACTTAAATAATCTGAATGACCAATAACCTCAAATGACTTGGCCGACTTAGTGTTATTTAAATTTTGATGAAATGACAAGGTCATTCAACATCCCTAATTTACATCAATTATACTACATACCGGCAATAGCGAATCCCAATCCAACTCCCATTGTAGCAAAGGTACCTAAAAAGTCAAAAAATTATGTCTATACTAAATTGACAATGAACAAGAATCACACAAACCTACCAGCATCTAATCGACATCGAGGTTCATGCAAATCAAAAATTGATCTTGCAATATCCATCGTATTTGCTCCCTCACTTACAAATACTATATCATTTTGAGGTAATCTCTTTTTTATTTCCCAAAAAGCCCTATGGTAACTCATGGGAATCGTATCATCTTTAAACTTTTCATTGGTACTAGCAATGTTTTCATCTATTTTTTGTCGCAATGATTGAATATAATCTGATGTCGATGGATGATTGAATGATGATGGTAAACAAGAAAGTAATTGAGAAACAACAAGAGGCAGATGGCCCAATAAAGCTACATGAATGCGTCGATGATTGTTATGTTCTTCAGGCAAAATATCAACTTGGATAAATTTTACATTTTTGCTGAATTTAGGTGGTGCTCCAAAATGAAGAATCCAGTTAAGTCTCGCCCCCAAGAGTATTATAACATCCGCATTAGAAATAGCTTTGGATCGTGCTGCTGATACACATAATGGGTGAGAGTCAGAAACAACACCTTTTCCCATTGGAGTAGGAAGGAAAGGAATTCTAGTCTTCTCGATCAACTCATTAATCTCTTTTTCGGCACATGAATAAGCAGCACCTTTGCCAATTATAATTAATGGTCTTTTGGCATTCACTAATAATCGAACGGTTTCTTCTACACTCCGTGGATCAGCAAGTGATTTAGGAGAATCAATTGCACGACCTGGTAAATTCATTGATTCATAATCAATAGATCCTTGGATAAAATTTGCTGGCAGATCAATGTAAACAGGTCCTGGTCGGCCATAAATACTAGTTTTGATTGCTTTGTCTATCACGTTTGGAATTTGCGATATATAAGATGGCCTTGTAGAGATTTTGGAATAAGGTTTGCAAAGTGTTATTTGATCTAATTCTTGAAAAGCACCCATTCCCTGTTGATAAGTGTCCGATGATCCACCAATGAGAAGTAAAGGCCAACAATTGACTTGTGCATTGACTAGTCCAGCCAAGGAATGTACAACACCAGGGCCAGATACTACTAGGCAGACCTATAATAGGAACTAATGAATAGCATGTAGAAACCTTTTATGTATATAAATTTGTAATACTTACTCCTGGACGACCACTTAAGAATCCTTTTAAAGTTTTCAGAAACAAGCAACCGAAATATCAACAAATAAACCGTGAATATGTTTAGCATAAATTAAACATTGATTAATACGTGAATACCGTAAGCTCCTGCAGCATAACTAAGAGATTGCTCATTTCTAAATCCAATAAATTTAATTCCTTCAGAAATGATCGCTTCTGCAACCTATGTGTAAATCAGAAATATTTAAGTTTAAATTCAAGTATTTCGAAATATTAAAATTAGCAAACTTACTTCAACAACAGGAATGCCGACAATTCCAAATACAACGTCGACACCCTGGTCTTTAAGGGCCTTTGCGACAACTTCTGCACCCGAATAAGTTTTTGTCATTTCTGTCAAAGATTGAGTATTATATAACACTAAAATTTGATTTAACGTCAAAATTTTGACGATCTGACCAATAAAAATGGTGAATTTCTACACAGAACACGTGATGGGTACAATGGTTACATTTTTGATAATGCACTTTGACGCGTAAAATTTAAATTTTTTCAAGGTATTGAGCGAACATATCTCGGCAAACACTATATTAGATCCAATTAATTTGTTTTTATTTTGATTCTACAGACCTGTAGAATCAAAATAAAAAAAATTCATTGAATTTTGTTGGGTGGTTGCCGAGATATTTTGTTCAAAGTTTAGGAAATATCCAAAAAACCTATCGAAATAAAAGCCACTGAAGATATCTCGGCTACACTCAATAAAATTCGATGAATTTTTTTTATTTAATTCTACAAATCTGTAGAATTAAAATAAAAAAAAACTACCGAAATTAATTGGGTGGTTGTCGAGATATTTTCGTTCAAAGCTTTTGTGGCTGTTATTTCGATAGGCATTTTAGATATTTTCAAAGCTTTGAACGAAAATATCTTGGCAACCACCCAACAAAATTCAAATAATATTTTTTATTTTAATTCTAGGTGGTTGTCAAGATATCTTTATTCAAAGTTTTTTGCTACAACTATTATTTTGATAAGCGTTTTATGACTTCAAACTTTAAGCAAAATATTTCAACAACTATCTAATTAAATTTGACAAATTTTTTTTATCTGAATTCTATAGATTTATAGAATCAAATTAAAAAAAAATCAAGGTTAAAGTAGTTCTAAGGTTAAAGACAAGGATCCAAGCATAGGAGGATAAATATTCTTGTAATCTAATAAAGTTGGTACTGGGATATGATAATCAAAAGGTTTAAAATAGATCATCCAAGCAAGAAGGTTAGGTATAGCAATTGGTAAAAAACATTTAGATAGACTCTTTAAATAGGTAATATAGAAAAGTTATATGTGTAGGTATTTTATTCTTATTTCATAATAATTTATAGAATTTTTTTGTTCTAACATATTAATAAAGTCAAAATCAAAAAAAGTTATTTTAAAAAAAAATCAAATTAAAAAAAGTTTATAAAATTTAATTAGATAGTTGTTAAGGTATTTTTATTTAAGTTTTTGTTATAATTATTATTTTGAAAAGTATTTTTTATATTTTCAAACTTTGAATAAAAATATTTTAATAATATTTAATTAAATTTAATAAATTTTTTTATTTTAATTCTAAATTAAATTTAAAAAATTTAATAAATATAGTTAGGTGATTAAGATATTTTATTCTAAATTTTATAAAATTTGATTATAGTTGTTTTAGACTATATAAAATTAATTAATTGTTTCTCATAACCCAGCCAGGCCAGCTTTTGTAAATCTTCGATACAAAATTTTATAAGTTATTTACTATAAATACTTTTAGGTGGTTTTAATAAAATATTTTACATATTTTATATATTTTTTAGACAAAGAAAACTTATAAAATTTTTGTGATTTAAAGATTAAAAGCCAGGTAAGCAGGTTACTTTAAGAATTCTATATTATGAGAAACAATTATTTAATTTTGTATAGCCTTAATAAGTATTTTAGATTTTTTTAAAATTTTAAATAAAAATATCTTGGAAATTATTTAATAATAAATATATTTATTTTGATTTTACAAATTTGTACAATTAATTAAAAAATATATTATAAAATTTAATTAGTAGTTATTATAATATTTTTGTTTAAAGTTTTAAAAATTTTAAATTTATATATTAAAAATATAATTTAAATTTAAAATAAATTATTAATTTATTTTTTTTCCTTTACTTGAGCAGTCTTTCTAATGATTTTTTGCATATATACATACAAAATTTTGTATAAATTTTGGCTCAACATCCTGTAAATACTTCTATAAGCCCTATAAGTGATCTGTCTGCACTGACTGTTTAACTTTATAAGAAATTAGAGTACATTAGATATTGCATCTAATTACCATTTTACAATAGAATGTTGCTAATCTAATAACATTTTCTTATAAAGAAGTGAATAAAAAATATATATATATATATATATATAAACACTAATGTATAAGGATAAAAAATACAATATAAAAAATAAAAGAAAAAAAAAAGAAAAAAAGAAAAGATATATATAATTCTTATTATATAATTATTAGATAATTACAATTATGAACCTATGTTAGGTTTTAAAAATTATAAACTATACTAAATAGAATTAACATTATTATTTTTCTATTTAGTTAGAATATTTAACAAAAATTATATAGAATAAAACTTTAACTTGAATGTAAAAAGTCAGTATAAGTACTAATTAGTTTGAAAACAGTATTTCATAGAGTTTCAGCAGTTTAAGATACATATATAAGTTATGTTTATATTGCTGTATCATTTATATAATTCTAATTAGAAAGTAAACATTATTAACTATTTTGATGTTTTTATATATCAATCTATTAAAGAAGATAAACTAAATTATCTACTTTTAATAACATTTTCTCAAGAAAAAGAGAAGATATAAAATAAATCAAACTTTAGTTTTTGTAAGTGCTTTATCCTGTTGAGAGTTTCTTATAAGTTTTATAGTTGTATAAGAATAATATATCTAACTTTGTTGTTTAGTTTATAAAAGACTTATGGCTTTTACTAACTATTTCTTCTAAAGTTTCAGAGTGCTTTTAAATTATTATTACAAAGTAATAGCTTCTTTTTTAACTCTATTTTAATAGCCACTATATATGCCTAGTATTTTGGAAAAACTTTATAAAGTTTAATATATTAATTATATTGTTTTTTTGTAGTTTGACTTTTGAAAGGTTTAGTTCAAATAATCATTTAGAAGCTAAATTATTAATTTATTAAAATAATACTTTTGTATATCACAAAGTTTATCAAAGTATTTATAAGCATTTACTTAATATTTAGTAAGTACTTAATAAATGCTTACTGAAGCTAAAGTATATTGGAATGTAGTTATAAATGCTTATTTAAGATGCTTATAAAATACTTAAAAATTAAGCATTTAATAAATATAAAATTTAATATTAATTAAGTATTTAAAATTTAAAGTACTTAAATAGTATTAAATATAAATACTTATTAAGTATTAGCATTTGGTGAAGCAAGGGTTGTGTTGGGTTAAACTTCATGATATATTTAAAATAACTAATATAGAATAACTTATAATTTTTTTTAATCTTAAGTAGTTTTAGTATTTATTTTTTATTGAAATCATATATATATATTTGTATAAAATTTGTTTAAATTTTGGCTTACTATTTTTTAATTATTTTTATAATTTCAAAAATGGTCTGTTATACTAATTAGAATATTATTTTAAACAGAGAGTTATACCAAACTAGTTATTAAACTATAAAAAAATAATTTTAATTTTTATTTAAAAACTATAAACTGAACTAAGTTTTCTAAATTCTATTATATAATTTACTTTTTTTATTTTTTTTGTAATTTAGTACTAATTATTTATATTATATTGTCTTTTTTATATAATATTTTGCTAATAGTTTTGTTTTTTAATGCATTTTATTTACTTTTTTTATCTATAAGTTAATTCTATTTTTTTTATTCTAATTAACTACTATTTTATAATATTTCTTTATATATTTTTAAAAAAACTATTTTACATTATATTAATCTAAATAATTATAGACTCTTAGCTTTTTTGAGTATTTGAATAAAAGTTTTTAATATTGTTTTAACTTTTTCATATATTACTTTTTTAACATTCTTAGATCTGCATTTTACTTTTCTTCTGTTAAAGTTTTAAAAAAAAAATTTTGTTTTTTTGCTTATTTTTTTGCAAATTTCTTCTAAAAATATTATTTAAATTAAATTAATAGTTATATTTTATGTATTGGCTTATTTTTTTTTATAATTTTTGTATATTGTTAAGTAATCTTAGTCTTTATCTTTATCTTTATTACACAAAATACAATATAAACTTTGGTATATATTTGAATATTTTTTTGTTAAAGTTTTTAATATTAATAACTTTTTATTTATACACTTAATCAGTATTGCAAATTTTTTATTTTTTTTCATACTTATATATTTGTTTTTACTTTGGCTTTTAATTTTTCTTTATAATATTAACTAATTATATTTTTTTACTTAATTTTAGATTTTAAACTTAATATAATTTCTGTTCTGTATAAACTCTAAGTAATAAAATTTTTTTTAATAAACTGTTTTATTAATTCTTCTACAAATATTTTTTTTTAATAAAATAATATATTTAAATTTAGTAATGGCTGCTATAATTATATATATATACTATTTATATTATCTTTCTCCTTTGCTAATTTATCTACTACTATATATTGTTTTATTTATTATTGCTATATTTCTTTTTTAACTAAGTTTAATTCTAATTATTTTAGTTTAAATAACATTATACATTATTTTTTTAAATTTATTATCTATTTATTTTTAGCTTTTATTTTATTAAAACTTGCTATTATTACTGTACTAACTGTATAAATTCTGATATTTCTTTTTTTAATATAACTAAAAATATATATCAAATAGTTAACAGCTTTAATTTTATTAATAAAAACCAATTATAAGTATCAATAATATTTTTATTTACTATTTTTTTCTTTTTATATTGACTTGTATCTAATTTACTTCTATATAAATTTTTTTATTAATATAATATCAAGTAGAAAAAATAATAATATATAAATATACTAATTAAATATAATATATAACTAAAGAAATTATTTTTAAATTAAAATTATACTATTGTTACTATATATATTTAACTACATCTAATATAATTTTATTTTTTATTTTTTGTTATTAGTTAAATTAACTTTTTAATATTTAACTACAAAGAGAGTAAAAAAACTCTTAAGAATATTAGTTTAATTAAAAACAAGTATATATAGTAAAATTTTAAAAAAAAATTTTAGTATTGAAGATAAAAGTAATATTATTAGAATTAGTTAGTTTTAAAATAGGAAAGTAAATATTATTTTTCTTTTTTGTTAAGGCAATAATTCCTATTCATATTGTTTAATATTTTAAGTTTGCCAGATAGTAGAATTGAATTAAATAAGTGATAAATTTGATAAAAAAATAAAAAACTTGTTAGTTAATTTTTTAAGAATGAATTGTAGTTGTTTATAATGATCTAGAGTTAATGTATTCTAAATAAGTAATCATAATATATTATTTGTATTATAATTTAAAAAAGGATTATATAAATTAAGAATTTGTATTATTGTATATAATAATGTTTCTAATAAGTTTAATAAGTTTAGAATATTTATTATTTTATTAATAAGAATATTGTATAAGTTGTATAAATAGAGAAAACATTTTAATAGATGTTTAATATTTTCATATTGGTTATAGTATAAACAGTTTAGAGTTAAATAGAGAGTAGGATAGTAAGTATTTAAATTAGACATTATTGGTAAGTTGTTAAGCAGTATTTTGTTTTTAAAAGAATATAAATTTAGATTAGAATCTTGAGAATTAATAATTTCAGTTAGTAGTTAAATATTTATAATAAAAAGGTTTTTTAATAATCTAAGTTAAAGAAGTTTGTTAAATGTTTGAATTAAGAATAAGTTATTACAAAATTTATATAATTTGTATATAATTGGAATTTGATTCTAAATAAAAAAAAAGGAAAGATAAAAGTAATTAAAATTAAGTTTAAACTCTGTTTTGTTAGCTTTATATTTAGCTAAAGCATTAATTATTATTATAAAATAAATTTCTATTATTATTATATTACTATTATTATATTATTATCTTAGTATATTATTATTTCTATTATTATATTATTTATTAATTATAGTTGCTTTAATGCTTTAAATATTTTAATGTCTTAAGCTTGTAATATCAGTTATTTAATTACTTATTTCTTTAGTTACTTAGTCACTTAGTTGCTTAGTTGCTTAGTCTCTTAGTTGTTTAGTCTTTTAGTTACTTAGTTGCTTAGCCACTTAACTTACAGATATATAAGCCTCTAAAATTTTCTTAAGTCAAAGTAGTTTTACAGTTAACAATTTTAGAAAAATAGACAATTCTTTTTTTTTTTTTTTATAAATTATATCTTGAATCTTTTAGAACAGATGTCTAAGAATAACCTTTTTTGTTATTATCTTAATAAATAATTTTAATTATAAATTACTATGTAATAATTATCAAACTGCCTCAGAAATAGGTATAGTTTTTTAAAAATATCTAACAGAAACTATACTTCTTTCTTGAATACTGCATATATCTATAAGGAATTCTCTGTACTATATTATTATTGTAGTATAGAATTAAAAAGACTTTTATTTTATAATACTATTATTTAAAGTATTATTTAAATGAGATTTAATCTTGTGTATTATTTTTATATTTAGTTAAAAAGTTCAGAATATGAATAATGTTTCAATTATTTTGTTTAGTTTATAAGTTGCTATTATAAAGTATTGAATATATAAGAAGTTGAATGATAGATAAACTATCAAGATGAATATAAATTTGATAATTAGAATATAAGATAAGAAAAAGAGAAATAAAAGCTGCTAGTTCTACTCTTATAGAGTTTGATGCATAAGTTATAAAGATATTAAATTTGATTTGTATATAATTTTCAAGTATCTAGCAATACCAGTAAAGATGTTGTATGTTACTTCTATATAATTCCTTTCTAAAAAATTTTTTAATATTAATTTTTTAAAAAAGTATTAATATAAAAGACTAATATTTTTATTTTTAACTAAATCTTTTAGTTTTTAATACAGTACAGAATGTCTTAAATCAGCAAGTAAAAACTAAAAAAAGATGTAACAATCTAGTAAAATAATCAGGTTGTTAATTTTCCAAGTGATAGATTAGATGTTCAAATTTTATCAATAATGAAAATTTAGATAATTACCTATATAATATTCATATTATAACAACTGTTACTAACAATTAGATTAGAATATCTTAGTGGTAATTACATCAGCATAACTGACAGATCATAGGGCATCTGTGTAAATAGTTATACAGAAAAATGCAAACTGACAAATTAAACAATACAAACACTAGATAAGTTCTTGTAATCATGTAGCAGAAACCCAGAAAATTTTATATTTTATTTATAAGATTTGAAATTTATATAAATAAAATCCAAAAATTTCCAAGTCTCTGTTATATAAATCTGTTGAAATTAAGTAACAAGAAGTCTATTTAGAAAGACTTAAGTAGAGAGATAGCTGAATTTTCAACAGCTTTACTATAAAGGCTAGATTAAAAAAACAAATACCAAGATTATAATACCTAGTTATAATAGCCAGATAAGCAAAAACCTTTGAATTGAGAGTTTCAGAAATATTACCAACTAGGCTATTAAAATGAACTAAAAGAAAAAGATATTAAGCTATCCAATATATCAATAAACTAGTTATAGACCTATATGGGCTATCTGAATTGAAAGTCTAGTAAAAAAAAAAATAAAAAGACAAAAGCATATTAAAGTACTAGGGTTATGCTATGAAGTAAATACTAAAGTCTGTGTAAACTTTACAAGAGCATAGCAGTTAAATAATATAACTCTGACTGCAAGAGTTGGTTTTGTCATAGTAATACCTAGGTTAGTTGTAAAGTTGAGTACAGAAGGCTTTAGAAGTTTACCTCAAGGATAAAATAGTTCTAAGGTTGAAATGATAACCTGGACATCTGAATATAACCTAGTAATATTAATATAGCTTACAGGTTTAAAAGGTTTAAAATAGAACATTCAAGCAGAGATGCTAGATATATTAATTGATAAAGAACCTTTAGGCGAACTTTTTAAATAGGTATTATAGAAAAGTTACATGTATAGCTAATTGTATACTCTTCTGTAGTAGTTTATAGAATTATATTACCAAAAAAGTCATTAACAAAAAGTCAAAAAACAAAAGAGATTATCTTAACACTAAAAAGAAATAAAAACTAAAATTTTTTTAAAATTTTATAAAAAAATAAAAAATATAACTACAAAAAAAATTTTTTTATAAAAATATATAAAAAAGCAAGTAGTACAAAGTTATAAAATTTATTTTTTAATTTAATAAATTTTAATAATATTATTATCTTTTAAAATTATTAATAAAATAAAAATTTAGCTATATATATATAAAAAACATAATATAATTTTAAAAATTTAATAAAAATATAATAAAATTTTAAAATATTAGCTAATTAAAATTTAGTATTTAGAGGTGTGGGTCCCATAGCTTAGTGGTTAAGCTCCTATACTCTTCATAGTCAAGATCAACAGTTCAAGTCTAGCTAGAGGCAAAATTGAAAGATTTTAGCTTCTGTAACCTAATAAGGAGTCTGTAATTGAATGTAAAGCCCTGTGGTTAAGTTCAAGTGCAGTACAATAATGGAAATAGGAATTCCCAGAAGGAGACCCAATTGTGAAGTTCAGGCACTATGCGTAACAAGTAGTTGTTACAGAAGGTTACAGTTATGAAAAGATTACGCATGTAAGTCCTTTAGGCTAGGGCAACATCAACATCCTTATACCTCCCAATATAGGCAGTATCAACATTCCTGCACCTAACTTGTAAGGTACTTGCTTGGAAGAATAATCAATGGATTGTGCAAAGAA
>CAJVQA010000255.1:0-38480 GCA_910591915.1 Cetraspora pellucida
TGTTGAATTAATTCTGTGTCACCTGGAAGGCCTAATCTGCACTGTACTTCCATTTCTATATTAGTTTGTTGTTTATTTATTTGTTTAGCAGTACATGTAAGGCTTCTATCTACTATTTCCTAATCAGGATAATATCGTCATGTCTGTAGTATACTGTGTTTATTGTTGTTTTGCTGTCAGCTGGCCATGTGTTCTGTCTGTTTGTTTTCAGGGTCTAGGGTGATTTTTCACTTTTTTCAAAAAGCAAACTGAATTTTATAAACTTTTAAGCTGAGTTAAAACTAATTAAAGACCTTGCTGAAGGATACTATATCTATGTTATTGTATTAATAAAAAGCTTGTGCTTCTTTGTGCTAAATCTTTTCCTTTAATAGCCTGGCGTGAGTCTATTTAATTTGCTCTGTTTTACTTCTATATGTTAATTTTGTTTACTCGGACTTGCCGAAGATTGGTTTTCTTGCTATTGCTTGTTACTACTCTGATTTATTTCTTGTTTCCAAGTTAGTCAGCTATATTTCTGTGTTTTCTTATCTTTTCCTTAGTGCTCTAAGTACTTTTTACTTGTGTGTTTTAATGTTATCTTGTGTTTTTGTTTCCTGTAAATTTTGATCAGGAGATCTATAGAGGAGAGTTGAATTACTAAAATATAACAAATAAATGATTAGCAATATATAAGCTACTATTATATATATAACAAATAACTTTATTCTTTAATAAAAATTAAATTTTAAAAAAAAATTAATATTGATTTTAAATTAATTTATAATAAAGAATATTATTAATTTTTAATAAAATTAAAATATAATTATTTTTAAATAATAATTTTTTTTGTTATAGATTTTTTTACAATTACTATATATTAATATCTCTTTAAGAATAAGGTGTATGTAGATTATTTTTTATATAATCTAGATGATATAATAAATTTTTATATAGTAAATTAAAATATATTACTAATAAAACTTTTTTATTTTTTTATTAATTTTTATCAAAAATCCAATAAGATATAGATTTAAATAAGTTGTTTATTATTTTAAAATTTTATAAGAAGTTTAATTTAAAAAAATTATATTTGTATATATCTTGAATTTTCCCTGAATGCTCTATGTTTTTCTCTGATTACACAAAATAGTTAACTTTAATTGACTAATTTTCAAAAACCTATAAGAGAATTTTAATAATAAATTTTTATATCTAATTTTTAAAAATTCATATTTCAATAAGTTTTAAACCAATTTTAATAATTTTACTACTATTAGAATCACAAGAACCTACTATACAACTTTACTTATAAGCTCAAAAAATATTTAATTAATAAAAATTTTTGTAATTGAAATTACAAAAAAAAATATACCATCAAGTTTATATATAAATTTAAAATGTTACACCTTACTCTTAAACTTAAATTTTTTTAAAAAATATATTAATTCAGATTCAATATTGAACTTTTAAGTCAAATTCAGGTTTAGTTCAAATTTTGTTTATGAACATGTTCAGGTTTAATAACTCATAGATATATATTTATAGTATTATTATATATTTTTTAAGTTTTAAGAAAAAGATGCTTAAAATACAAAATTAAGCATCTTTTTCTTAAACAATAAAAAATATATAATAAAATATGTTAATACGTATGATGTATTTTTGTATCAAAATAGAATTAATTAGTAAAATTTTGAGAATAATAACAATTTCTATACGTAGTATTTTATTAAAGCAATTTCAAATTATTAATTATTTTTAAATATGTACTATATATTAATAAAACTATAAAAATACAATATATAAAATATATAGTTATTTTGTATAGATTTCATCTAGATTAAAGTTTTTACAATTTTCAAATAAACATTAAATAACCACCTAAGTACTTGTTTGGTATATAAGATCTTTGCATAAATAAAATAATTTAAACTACAACGAAAGATTTATTCAACTCAGAATGCGAATATTTATTGAAACAATAAACACATACATTGACTCTAAAATGAAGCCAAAAATTACTATCAATATGAATTTAAAAATTATGATTTTATTTAAACCATATTGATTACAAAAATTTTTGTATTTGACGCATAAATTTTTTACATTACTATAAAACTTAAGCATTACTACCATCACCACCAACATTAAATCCAGGGGCAGTAGCCAGAGTTTCGTTTCGCAAGGCTTGTCTCCGACGGTATTGTCTTTTCCATTTACGATTTCGATATCTCGAATACAAAATAAACGCGGCACCAATTAAAATTATCACCCCGAATATCGACAAACCTATCGGAACTACACCTAAAGTTGACCCTGGTAGTGGAGTATTGGTTGAGGCAATTTGGTCAGCAGCATTTACCGGTTTCGGTGAAGAGTCAAGTGAAGAGTCGGGTGAATCTATATTTGTAATATTCGTAGTCGGTTTAGGTGAAGGATCTGATGTAATTGTGGCAGCAACATCTTTAGGATTAGGATCGGTAGACGGATTGGAAACACTGGTTGGGGTTGGGGTTGGTGTTTGGGTTGGTGTTTGGGTTGTCGTTTGGGTTGTCGTTGAGGTTGGTGTTTGGGTTGTCGTTGGGGTATTAGAGATATCAGTGGGCTGGGATGTTGCGATCGGGGTATCTTTATTGGGGATATCGGTAGGTTTAGTGGGATTGTCCGGCAAAATTGTGGTGCGAGTACCAGACTTATGCTTTTTGTAGTCCATACCAGGGTAAGATGAGCAGCCGCCCACAAAAGGAGAAAATGGTTTATTCGGCAGATAATTTGGTAATGGCAAGTTTGCGGCATCGTAATTGTTCTCAAGGTCGAACTCAAATTTTAAGTCAATGATAACCTTAAATCTTGAAGGGCTAAGCATCTTCGCCGATATCTTCTTATTCATCAATTCATTTTTTGAAATTTCGCCATGGACATAAAATTTTTGAATTTTCATTCCATTTTTTTTCCAAGCAAACGTAGGTACAGTAACATAGTAAAATCCAGAAGAATCAAGCTTTAAATGGGACCTTTTTTTGGAAACTTTAACGTTGCATTCAGAAAATTTAAATGCTACATGTGAAGACTTCCCTTTATACTTGTTCATAGAGTCTAATTTGAAAACTGTAAGTTCTCCAACAAACCTTCCAGTGATTTTATTAAACCATGCAATTTGGTAACAGACGAGAATTCCAGCGGGATTCCTTATATCCCAATGAAATGATTCGCATTGGCATTGTGCAAATTTTTTCCAATTTGACCAAATTTTGGATTTCCGCGAAGAATGATATTCTGAATCATTTGTACACCATTCCTCTCTTTCGGTCCATTTTTGATAACTTTTTTGATTATTCCACCAAAAAGGCTCACACTTCTTGAGACCGTTTAAACCTAATTTTTTTGATCTTAATATTGAATTTTTAAGTTGGTATTTAGAGGTAGCAATGGATACTGGTAAATACTGAGAACATAAAGCAACAAGTAATACTAGAACATAAAGACTATATAACATGCGTGTCATTTTAGTTATGTGCCAGCACAAAGTGACACAATCTGCAAAAATATCCGCAGTTTTAAAGGAAAAAAAAAAGAAAGGATCGAAAAAAATTCCCAACCAGTGGGTGTAATAATTTAGAGAGGCAAGAGGCAAAAAAGCAAGAAAAAAAACACCTAACTATTTTATCTATTTTATAACTGGGTCCGAAAATCTGTGATGATACACAATTAAATTTTGGTAACTTATTAGTCTCTATTTGGTAAAGAAGAAATGGAACATTAATTGTTCATTCCTTACAATTATTGTAAATTGTAAATTATTGTAATAAATAATGTCAAATTATCTCTGCCCTAAAGTATGACGTTTTCGTTAATACGTATGTATCTTACATTGAAGCTTGACAAAAGTAATATAGGTGCTTCGCCCAGACCGACAAACTTTTTATAATTTCTATACGAGTATTTTAAACAGTTACACAACCTTTAGACTTGGTTTCACTTCCCGTCATTAGATGTTTCGTTAAAATATACGTATAAGTTTTATGCATAATTGCCATATATCTTAAAGGGACTATAAATGTTTCAAGTGTCATAGAACTAAAGTATTGACGAATGAAAAGATGAAATCCAGTGCTGCTAAATAGAAATGGATAATCGTTTTCTTCATGCATGCTGCTATACGTATTAGAGATATATACATCATCTTGTTAGTGGCGCAGATTGGTAGTCGTATATTAAAATTTAAACATTTGAGCAGAAAAAAATTGGTTAAATTTAGTAGTCAGAATTAATTTATTAAATCACGCAACTAATTCATGATGAAACGTTACGTAGGAAAATCTATGGCATGATTTATAAACTTATATTTGTCTAGTTATTTCTTCTGATAAAGGTTAGACTTGTAAATCTATTGGATTTTAACTCTGAATACATACCGATATATGTTTGTTGACGGTTATAATTAAATTAAAAGGCTACCATAATAGTTAGAGCATCGGTATTGATATAACTTAATAAATAATCAACATTATCCCGTTAAATTGATTACTATCGTTATTAAAAAATTTCATTAAAACAGGTTACTAATAAGGCAGGTTAGTTGTGGTAATCCGGAACCTAGAATTGTGATCGCGGAAAAAAAATCCAAAATTTCCCGATAACCAATAGCATACGGAACTATATAATTTGCTCGGAGATCACCAGTCCGAAGGACCGTTTCTGCATCAATACTCTACTATGTAACCTTACTACCAATTCGTCATTTACGTAGCAAAGAATGTTTCACGCGTTGCACAAGACGAACATATTAGCCTAACAATTGCAATTTCGCTCTTATAAACAATAAACTTTGTACGTACATAGTTCGCCTGCAAAATTTCTGTCAGTCATTTGACTGATCAACTAGCAGACCTACGTAGTTAGAGCATAAATGGTTTAGTTCTCTGCACATGTATTGATTGAAACGGGAAAACTCGGGTAGACTAGGTTTGTGTCGTTGTTTCAACACGAATGCATCTATTTGCGCATCAACACATGATTGCCGATTTTTTTACGAATTAGGGTTAGCGTACCCTTATTAAGGTTAGGATAAATGGTTTTTGTAAGTAAAAAAAAAATTTGCCTTTCCTATATTTTTTGCGGTTTTCACTTTTTTCGCTTCGTCGGGCTGATCCGGGATGATCAAAATTTCACTATTTTATTGGTCGATTATCACGTGTTGCAACACTAGGAATTACTTATTTGCACAAGTGATACAAACTAACTACCTACCCTAGTGTTATCACTATCCAGTCAACTCAAATTTCAAACTTAACACGCGAAATTTTTTAGATTGGTGACGCTAGAATGGTCTACAAACCCAAGTATTGAAACCTTTAATCACTTAAAATTGTTCCATAGTTCCAGACAGAATTATGTCGGTATCATTTCTGGCTGAATTAAACGATTAACACGATTAAAGGGTTAAACAATTAGGTAGTTTCTGACCCTTATACAAACCTCAAAAAAAGGATCTAACCCAGAAAAAGCCTAACTAAAAATTAGTTATAGTAAGTAAATTCACTTAAAGCAGCAAATTTGAATATAATACATATACTAAATCAGAATATGTGCAAAGTTAGAAAATTAAATAGGTTAACAAATATAATCTTTAATATTATGTTAATTATTCAAAATTTGAATATTAAAATAATAAAATTAAAAAAAATTTTCTAATTAATTATTAATTATGTCGATTTCTAAAAGTTCAAGTCATTTGTTATACAGTCAACCCCTATTAATATCAACCTCGTTAATGCCAACCTAAGCCACAAATCAAATTTTTATAAATTTTTATACATTAAAATTTTCTCATGTGTATCAACTTTAATATAATCTTTCGTTAATATCACTATTAACATAATTTAAAACCAATCCAAATGGGTTGATATAAACAAGGGTAGACTGTAATTTATAGTTTAATTAATGTCAACAGCAATAGATAAATAGAACAATAGAATAGAGCAAGCTATTAGTTTTATCATTCTATTTATCTTTGTTACAATTTTTTACTTTAACTAACTTTATTTGAATGTTTTTTGTCTTGATAAGATCTTTAATCTTCATTATCTATATTGCATTATTCTTTTTAATAATCTTGTTTTTGTTTGCTTGTTCTAAACTTCTATTAATGTTTTTTATTATAATATTACTATCTGTATATATCTCTATTTGTTTCTCTTTTGATATTATTAAGATTGCTATTCAGATTATTATCAAGTTCACTATTATTAATGTTTGCTATTCTTCTAGTCCAAGTGTTATCTCTTCTTTTGACCAATCTTATGTTTCATTTATTTAAACTTATCTTATATCTATATTATTTTTAAATTCTAATTCTTTACTAGCTTTTATGTTAACTGTTCTGTCTATATATTGTATATTTGTTCTGATATCTTGTAATATTTCTTCTTAGAACTTCTATTATTACTTGATAAATTTTTTTCTTCAGTTTTTGTTATTTAATAATCTCTATTTCTAACTCTTCTATTGTTATAAGATCTTCAAGTTCTTGCTTTTTAATGTTTGGTCTGTTTATTTTTGTTTTGCCTATTATTTGGTCTATTATTATCTTGATTTGATTGTTGTCTTTTTTTATTAATATATCTGAAATTATATTAATGTTTCTGTTTACTCTTATTCATTGTTGACAACTATTCTCTATCTGTTTTTCTTTTCTTATATATTCTTTGTATTTATTAATCTTAGTTATTAATTCATTTTCTTTGTTCTATATTTGTTAGTGTTTGATTAATATTTTTTTTCTTTTTAACTATCTTTCTTAGTTGTCTTTAATTCTGTATATTATGTACTATCTAGTTTTTTTTTTTTTGTCTTTAGATATATGTTTTTATTTTACTTACATTACCTAAGTATTCTGTTCACTTGTTCTAAATTGTCTTCATACTTTTCTATTTTCTAAACTACTGAGTACCTTTGATTTGATTACTTTGAACTACTCTGCTTTTTTTTCTTATTCAATTGGTTTTAATAGTTTTTTAGTTATTATCATATAATTAGCTTTTTTTCTCTTATATTAAACAGCTAATTTAGATATATTAGATCTGCTTTATTTATTTTAACTGCTTTTTTTTACAAATATACATTTACAAACTCTTATATTTTAGTATCATACCCAAATATTGTTCATAATTTACTTTTTATTCTTATATTTATTTTTAATTTTCTTGATTTGAGTATTGTAAGACATACTAAATTGTTTTTTAAACATATTTTAATTTCTAATATTTTCTTTGTTTTCTATATGTTTTTTGCTAAATCTGCTTT
The DNA here is from genome assembly GCA_910591915.1 of Cetraspora pellucida. NCBI lineage: Eukaryota > Fungi > Glomeromycota > Glomeromycetes > Diversisporales > Gigasporaceae > Cetraspora > Cetraspora pellucida. The sequence goes on from CAJVQA010000255.1 coordinate 7,288, forward strand.
TTAATAACTTTGTGTTATTCTTAGTTTTGTCAACTGTTCAAGACTATTTCATCTATTTAGTCTTACTAAAAGGTTACCTATTTGCTTTATAGTTAATTTTTGTTGTAATATTCTACAGCTGCTGAGATCTATGTTCTATTATGTAGTTTTCTACTATTTTTTGTAAGTTGCTCTTTTGTTTTGTCAGGCTTATTATTGGTTGATATATTTTATTTAAACTTCTATCAAATATTTTTATTAGTTGTAGTATATAGCTTAGTTTAAATATTATTACTATATTGTTTATATATGCAATTTGGCTTATTGTTATTTTTTTGTACTTTAGATCTCTTATAATTTGACTTATTATCTTTTTTGTCTTCTTTTTTACTTATATTTTTTTCATTCTATTATTTAATTATATTTTTGATAAGTGAACTATATTATGTTTTAGTTCTTCTATCATCTGCATATACAATTGTTGCTTGATAATATATTGTAATATTATTGCATTGCATATCTCTTTGACCTTGCTACTTAACTGTATACTCTAAACTTTTATCTTTTTAAATTCTTTCTAGTAATGGTTCATAGAAGAAACACTATATTAATAATAAAATTACTTTATCTTGGTCTATTTCATCTTTTGTTGTTATTTTTTCTGTTTGGCCATAGGCTGTAATTATTTTTAATTATCTTTTATAAAAAAGATTCAATATATATTGATTGTTCTCTTAAATACTTTAACTCTTTGCAATGCTAATTTAAGGCTTTCAAGAAAAACTAAGTTAAATGCCTTTTTCATTTTTTTTTTTAAATATTAAAATAAGTACTTGTGATTTAGAATTTTATTGATAATATATTCAACTAATGGTTGCATTACAACTATAAAGAACAACTATAAAAAGAGTATACAACTAGGCACTTATACAATTTTAGTTATTATATAATTTAAGTAGTCTGTTCAAAGGTTCTATACTAGCTGCTATACTTAAAACTTGCTTGTAAGTTTTTTATTTAAACACTCTAGTTCCTATATCTATTCATCTACTTATACTTATCAAAATGTCTTAGTTGATACTAATACAAATATATTATAGTTACTAAGTCTTTAAAGTAGTTCACTCATATGGTAAACCTTTGATCTTGTACTAAATCTTTTAAAATCTTCTATATCTTATTCTTACAACTAATCTAATGATATTATGGCTGAAACTAATACTTGTAGTTAGTATATACTATTAAACTACTGTGTCTTTATATAGTTCACTCTAATCCTAGTATTTACTTTACAATATATTCCTACTACTTTGGTATTCAATTTAAGTCTTACCAAGCTCTCAGACCAGATAGCTCAAAAAGACAGATTATAATTATGTATCTTTAATTTATATATTCTCTGGCATATAACCTTTTTTTCTGAAACAGATTTTGATAGTCTGGCTGGTTCTATTCAGTCTTTTATTAAAGGTTAGCTTTTTGCTCAGCTTTATAAGTTTTAGCTCTGTTTTATAAATTTAATCTTTACAGTAGCATTGTCAAAAGTTTAGACTATCTCTTTATTTAGATTATCCAAGTAGGCTTCTGTCTTTCTGGTTTCTGTGATTTACATAGTTACAAAAACTTATTATAGATTCATACTACTTAGTACTAGTTTGTGTTTCTTTATACAAAGTATAACTGTTGTATAAATGCTATATGACCTTTTAGTTAAGTTTGTATAATACAGATAACAGGTATCTAATTTCAATCAATAGCAGAAAACAGTTAATTATATAATACAGAAAGAATTTCAAATTTTTGCTAATACTGAGATTTGAACTTTAAACCTATCACTTGGAAGTTAACAACCTAACTACTTTACTAAATTATCATATTCCAACACCTTTTTTATATCCTGTAACAGTATTCATATTTCTGTCTTTTTCTTTGTTTTTTTCTATTATTATATTTAGAAACTGTACTAGTTGCTTTGTTGAGTTTCCTAGAAGGCCTGCAAAGTTCAGTCTTTTAAATATTTCTTTTTTTATAAATACTTTGGCAAGCCTTTTTGTTATTATCTTTGTTACAACTTTGCTAAACATTTTAATTAAGTTATTAGATAAATGTTATTTAAACTATATTTTCACTTTATATCTTTTGGTATTAGATAGACTTGTGCTATTTTTCACTTTATTGAAATTTTTTTTATTTCTAAGTATAAGTCTGTAAAACTTTTAAAAACTTCTTGCATTTTCTTTTCTGCTCTTTTAATCAGTATATAGCTTATATCTAAAATACTTTAAGTTATTTTTGTTTTTAATTTCTTAGTATTTTTTTCTATTTTTTCTCTTTAATTTTTTCTTTAACTTGTGTATATTAATCTTTTTTAATGTTTTCTCTTGGTTTGTATATTTTTTTTTACTTTTTTGTCATCATTTCTAATTTAATGTTTTATTTTTTAAACTGCATTTTGTAATATTCTGCTATATCTGTCTTAATCTCTTTTGGTTTTGTTATTAGATATATCTTCTCTTCTACTTGTTTAATAAGCCTATCCAGTATTATCTTCTTATATAGTTTATTTAGAAGACTGGCTATCATTTTTCTTTGATCTGTTTTAATCATTTTATATCTCTTATTTTTATTTTCTTCTATTTGTCTTCTTTGTATTTGTTTCTAATTCTTCTTCTTTCTTTTTTATAAAAGCTTTTGTTATTTTTTATATCTTTTATCCAGGCACCTAACCAGTGCCTATGTAATTTTGGCAGCTTTGCATCTAATTTGTTACCTAGTACTTTTATTTGTTTATTTGTCTTATTTCTTTCTTCTTTTGTTGCTTCTTAGTTCTTTTGTCTCTTTATATATTTAATTAATCTTTGAAGTTTTGCAATATCTTTTTTTTGCTATTGTTTTTTCTAACTAGTTCTTCTATTTGTCATTGTGTTGTATATTCTTTTTTAGGTATATGCTTATTTGCTACTATAATAATTGCTTTTTTTATTGTATCCTATATATAATTTATTTTGCATATATATTTCTTTTTATTTTGTTTTTTTTGAATATTTTTTAAACTTTCTTTTACTTCTAATTATTTTTGCAGCTCTTGTGTATAGTTTTTTCAATTTTCTGCTTTTACTTAATTATATAAATATAAAGTCCTTGATTGTCATTTTCTTTTAACTTTTGCCTTGCTATTTTTCCTTATTATGTATTTGATTTATATTTTTATTATTATTATTTTATAATTGCTTTCTGTAATTTTTTCTGTTTTCTTAATGTTTGCCTTTTGTAAACCCAAAACTAATTTTTTTAATACCCATATATAGTTAATTTTTGTTGCTACTTCCTTATTTAAGCATATGTATTTTTGTCTTATCAGATGCATATTACTGTATATATCTATGAAGTCTTGTTTTTTTATTCAATTAAAGATTAATAATCTTTTAAAATTTGTTAGTTGTGGATGTTGTCTGTCTAATATATTGTTTACTGTATAATTAAAACATCCATAATCACAATTTGTATTTGTCTTTTTCATCTAGTAACTATTTTTACAATTTTTTGCTAAATGTTTTTTTCTATAGTCTTGTTATTTAGCAGTATATAGACTCTTATTACTACTAGCTCTAATTGTTTAAAATATAGTGTTATCTTTATCATGTATTCACTTATTTTCTTAACTGTATTTATATGTTTTTTTTATTGTTCTTCTATTAAAATTCTTATGTTTAACTTTTTTTTTTATTCTTTGCTGCATTTGTTTAGTATCTTATATACTTTTTGTTTGCAGCATGCATCAAAAAGCTTCCTTCTTTTTCTATAATATTTGTCTTCATAATTTTTAATAATATAATTTTTTTTTCTTCTGTCCAACTAAGCAAGTTTTTAAGTTTTTAGCCTTTGGTCTTCAATCTATTAATGTTGTGATATATCACTTTAATTTCTTTCCTTCTTTTTTTTTATTTTTCTTTTAATTGTTCTTGTTTTGTTTCTATGCTTTCAGCTTTTTTATTTTTTTTTCTGCTCTTTCTTTTTTTAAAATTTTTCTTTTTCTTTTTCTTTAAAAACTTTTCTTTTATTTTGCAAAAAAGCTCTAATCTTCTTATATGTATTTCTAAACTTAACTAAGATGCTTTTAGAAGCAGTCAACTAGGCCTTTTTTTGCCTTTAGCTGCATTCCTTCTATTTTGTCTAATCTTTCTAGTATTTGGCATAAAATATCTTTTACTAATATATTTTTGCTTAATTTTGTATATTTGGCTTGATTTTCTTTTTCTTTGTGATTTTTTCTTCTTTTTTTACATTAATATTTCTGTCTTCTAACCATTCTTATATATTTTGTAACTAAGAATCATATTCTATTTCTGTAAATCTTTTATTTGATGTTTCACATCTTGTAACTCTGACTCTTGATGCTTCTTGTTTTTTGTTGTCTAGTTGTCTTTTATTACTTGACTTTAATCTTTCTTGTTTTTTGTCTTTTGACTCTTTTCTTTCTTGAATTTTTTTTCTTTTAGAATTTTCCTAATTCACTTAATGATTATTATATCTATTGATGATGTTTAAGTTATCTCTGCTTCTTGAGCATTTGCAAATGTAATTATTGCAAACTTTCTTTAATTTCCATTTCTGTTAGATGATATGTATACTGCTTTTGCTTTTTTATTTCTTAAGCATCTTAACAATAATACTTCTAATGCTTCTTTAAAAATGTCTAGTAATTTTGTTATATAACAGCTTTGTTTTTCTCTTTATATATAGTCTTTATTTCCTTTTGTTATTCTTGCTAATTTATTATTACCAAGCAGTAATGCCCATATGCTGTTTTTTTTTTCTAATAATCTGTTTTTATAATTACTAAAGCTTTATATTATGATTTCTTGATTTGTATTATGTGCATATTTTTTATACTTCTGCATATATATTTAAGTTTTTTTTTATTAATACTTAATAGTAAGTTTCAGGTTGTCAGATATCTTGATATTTCTGTCTCTTCTAATTTTTTAGCTTGCAGCTTCTCAGTCTCTGTTTTATTCTTATCTTGTTTTTCTCTTTTACTCTATTGTGTTTCTTTATGCTTAATCTCTTTCTGATTTATAACTTCAGATCTTTTATTTTCTTTTTATTAATTACTTTTTGTTTTATACTTGTTTGCTATATCTTTTTGTTCTTCTATGCTTTTTATTTGATTTTGTGTTTTATCTAAAATTATTTTGAATCAATCTTTACCTTTTCAGTTAGTTGGTTAATTGCTTTTTTTCTTTTTTTTTATAGTCAAATGATAATTTGATTCAACTGTTGCTTTTTACGAAAACTTCTTTAATCTTTATAATATGTCTATTTGTATTAAGCATCTATTTTACTATGTCAGTTCTTTTCTTCTTTGTTCTATCTAAAACATTATAGACAGAAATTCTTGCAGTTACTGGTGTTTAATTATTGCATAATCTGTTATCTGATACCCAGATGCTTTGCTTTAATAGTACTTTTGTTACATCTTCTTGCAGTATTGTTATCTCTTTCTCTTTATTTTTCTTTTTTTTTTTTGAAATTGCATTTTATTTTACCTGTTTTGCATACTTTATATTCTTCAAATTTCTCTTTTTTCTTATTGCTTTTTGTTTCTATTATTTTTTTTTGTTTATTTATATTTTTTATTTTTTTTTCTTTTTGCTGTTGTATATTTTTTTTTATCTTGAAACTAAAATCTTTTAATCTATTTTTTCTGTTGACTTCTGTAATAACTTTATTTAGTGTTCTTATTGCTGCTATGTCTGCCACATCTGCTACAAAAAGTAATGCTATATATTTGTCTATTCTTGTTTTTATGCCATTTGTTGTTTCTAGTATTTTGACTATTTTAGCATTTTTAATATTCTGTAAGCTCTGTGCCATTAACCTTTTTAGCACTTTTTCTAATAAGCTTTTAGTTCTTACTTTATATGTATTTCTTTCTATACTAGTTATTGTTGTTTTATTTATCAGCTAGTTTAGTTTAATTGGTTCTATATCATGAGTTTTTTTCTAATGAACTATTTTATTATATATGTTTGTTTGTTTATATTATTTACTTTATTGTGTTTTCTATATAACCTAATTGATCTTCACAACAGAGTTACAGAAATTTCTCAAAATTTTTGCAAAAAATTTTTTTTTTATTAAATTTTTTTGTTTGCTTCTAAGCTATGCTATCTTTAAGCTTTTCCTATTTGTATTTTTGTTTCTAGCTAGATGTAGTTTTTGTTATTCTATCTTTTTTATTAAGAGCCTTAGTATTGCTTCCTAGTGAGTTTCTGTATTTTTTTTTATATTTTGCTTCTTACTAATTTTTGGTTGAGAGATCTATAGAGAAAAGTTGATCTACTGTATAATACTTATATTATAGTACCTGTTTTTAATAATTGAATTAAGATATCTGTAATGTTAGTTATATTAACATAACTGGCAAGTTTTTAAGATATCTATGTAACTAGTTATATAAAAAATGCAAACTGATATTAGGTAGTGCAAACTCTAAATAAGTCTTTATAATTATATAAATTTATCAAAATTAGAAAACAAAAAGTCTATTTGAAAAAACCTATGTTGAAAGATAATACAAATTTTTAATGATGCTATTTTAAAGACTAAATTAAAAAAACAAATACTAATATTAAAGTATTTGGATAGGCAAAAACCTTCAGATTAAGAGTTCTAAAGATACTATCAACTAGGCCACTAAAATGAACTAGATAAAAAAAGATCAACTCAATTTAATCTATTAATAGACTGGTTATAGTTCTATATAGGCTATATGAATTAGAAGTCTGAAGAACAGACAAAGATATACTAAAATACTAAGAATATGTTATGAAGTAGATGCTAAATTTAATTGAACTCTACAAGAACATAGTAGTTAAATAATATAACTTTAATTACAAGTATTGGTTCTGTTATAGCAATACTAAATTAGCTGTAAAAAATAGGTACAGAAAATTTATCTTAAGGATAAAATAGTTTTAAGGTTAAAATAATAACCTAGACATAACTCAGTAATATTAACACAGATGCAGATTTAGAAGATTTAAATAAAACATTCAAGCAAAAGTGTTAGATATAACAATTGATAAAGAATCTTTAGATAAACTTTTTAAATAGATAATATAATAAAGTTACATGTATAGTCAATTGTATACTCTTTTTGTAATAGTTTATAAAATTATATTACTAAAAAAAATTATTAATAAAAGTTAAAAGACCAAAGAGGTTACCTTAACAAAAAAAAATTAGCAATTTTTTAATAGATTGCAGATATAATAATTATTATATAATCTTCAAGCAAACTATATAAATAAGCAATTAAAAGTTGTATATATAACTAGTTGTTTTTTTTTTGGAGTGAAGATAAAGTTTTGCTCATATCTTTATTAATTTGTTAAAGATGCCTCTAGGAGCTTTTTTGGATATAAATTACAAAATCTATTCTAATTACAAATTTGTTACAAGAGTAAAGCTTAGACTATAAAGAGAAACTAACTATTATTTATCTAATTTATCTGCAATATAAACCTACTAGAGTGGTAAAAACTCACCTAGATTTGATAGTATAAAATGTTGTTTGTAGGATAACTGTAAAGTATTCAATAGTCAAACCATAAATTTATTTTATATAGAGCATGACTAAGTAATAGACAAGTATTTGGATCAATGTGTTTTAAGCTTAATAGTTCATATAGATTGCAAGTTGTACTATATAATTAATACCTGTTGACATAATATATATCATTGTGATTGATTTATATAGGTCTTTTTTGTTGATTTTTAGTATATTGTATATAACTAGTTGTATATTTATTTTATACAAATTTGTAATATACAGTATATAATTAAACACTAATAAAAAATGATAATTGTTATTAAAATAGAGTACAATATTAATTATTTCTATATATAATTAGTTGTAAATTTTTGTAATTTTTTTATATTTAATTTTTTTAAAAAATATATTAAGTAAATAAAATTTAATTTTTATATAAAAGTTATAGAATAAGTCTTTTTAATTTTAATAATAATAAGAGTATTAAAATTAGTTTATTTTTTTAATTAATATAATATTAAGTAAGAAAAATAATAATACATGAATATACCAATTTAATATAATGTATAACTAAAAATTATTTTTAAACTATACTATTGTTGCTATTTATATCTAACTCCATCTAGTGTAATATTATTCTTTTATTTTCTGTTATTTAGTTAAATTAATTGTTAATTTTTATTACAAAAGTAATAAAGAAATCCTTAGAATTGTTAATTTAATAAAAGCAAGTATATATAGTAAAATTTTGAGAAAAAGTTTTAATAATAAAAGATTCTATATTAGTATTAAAAGTAAAAATAGGATTATTAAAGTTAATTAGTTTTAAAATAGGAAAGTAGATATTGTTTTTTCTTTTTGTTAAGGCAGTAATTCCTCATGCTGACTTCTATTTATACTGTTTAACATTTTGAGCTTGTCAAATAATAGAATTAAACTAAATAAGTAATAAATTTGATAAAGAAACAAGAAAATTGTTAGTTGATTTTTTAAGAATAAGCTGTAGTTATTTATAATAATCTTGATTTAATGTGCTCTGAATAAGTAATAATAGTATATTATTTGTATTTTAGTTAGAAAAAGGTTATATAGATTGGAAATTTGTGTTATTATATGTAGTGATGTTTTTGATAAGTTTAATAAGTTTAAAGTATTTGTTATTTTGGTGATAAGGATGTTGTATAGGTTGTATAAATAAAGAAAACATTTTAATAGATATTCAATATTTTTATATTAGTTACAATATAAGTAGTTTGAAGTTACTGTAAACAAAGAGTAGATAGCAAGTATTTAAATTAGACATTGTTGGTAGATTGTTGAGTAGTATTTAGTTTTTAAAGAAGTATAAATTTAAATTGAAGTTTTAAGAGTTAATAATCTTAGTTAGTAGTTAGATATTTATAATAAAAAGGTTTTTTAATAGTTTGAGTTAAAGAAGTTTGTTAAATATTTGGATTAAAAATAAGTTTTTATAGAATTTATGTAATTTATATATAATTGAAATTTGGTTTTAAGTAAAGAAAATAGAAAAGTAAAAGTAATTAAGATTAAGTTTGAATTTAGTTTTGTTATTTTTGTATTAAGCTAAAGTGTTAACTATATTATGTAAAATATTATTTGAGTAGAATTTGATTTTGTATATAGTGTAGTTGATTTTTTATATTTGGTTAAAAAATTTAGAATATGAATAATGTTCTAATTATTTTGTTTAGTTTGTAAGTTGTGGTTGTATAGTATTTAATATGCAAAAGTTTGTATAATAGATAAATTATCAAGATAAATATGAATTTGGCAATTAGAAGATAAGATAAAGAAAAAAAATAAAAGCTACTAATTCTGCTCTTATAGAGTTTGGTGCATAGACTATAAAGACATTTGAATTTGATTTGTGTATTATTTTTAAGTATCTAAGCAATATTAGTAGAGATATTGTATGTTTGTAAGTTTATTATTGAAACATTAGTATAGAAATATAAATTGTTTAGATCAAGAAATAATATTTTTTATGTAGATTTATAATTTGATTTTAGTACATAGAATTAAATATTGTGTTTTAAATTAAGAGAATTTTTAAAAAGAGTAGTAGAAGTGTTAAAAGAGTTTGTAAAGCAAATTTATATAATTTTGTATAAATGTTTTGGAGTGCTTAAATTTCTTAAGTTTTGATATTTAGTTCAAGGTAATGTTTTCTTTTTTGTGTTTTGTATTCAAGATTGATAGTTTGTAGTTTATTTAAAAAGTTATAGGTGTTAGAAAAATATAAATTGTATTTAGTATTGTTGCAATAATTTGATGTTTTTGAAAGGTTATTATAGAATTAGATATGTTTATTATTTTGTCAATATGTCAATTTTTAGATAAAATATTAAGTGTCTATATGTTTTTAAAGTTGTTGTATTAAGATATGATTAAATTAAGTATATTTAAAAATAGATTGATTGGTTGGAATTGGAGATTGGACTATATATGTTAAATAGAAGAGGTAAATATTTTATTTAAAAGTATTTTAAACCAGTTTGGAATAGGACCTTAAGATGATTTATAAGTTTTAAAATAAATGTTTTTTCAAAAATGTAGATTGTTATTATTAGCTATAAGTAGCTGTTCGAAAAAGATAATTTTATTGTTTTTAAGGCTTAATATTGTTGGGTTATCTGAAGATGAAATAAAGTTATAAATATTGTTTAGTTAGATAGTTGTTTGTAGATTGTTAACTAGTAAAGTAGTAAATTGTTAAAAAAGATATTATTTTTGTATAAGTAAGCTAATTAAAATATTATAATAAAGGGGTGTGATGACCTAGTGAAATAGTCAGGTTGTCAATTCCCCAAGTGATAGGTTGGATGTTCAAATCCTATTAATAATGAAAATTTGAATAATTATTTATATAATATTTGTATTATGGCAACTATTACTAATGATTGAGTTAGAATATCTGTAATAGTGGTCACATCAGTATGACTGGCAGGTTATAGAGCATCTGTATAAGTATAATGTTATATAGAGAAATGCAAACCAACAAATTGGATAGTGCAAACACTAGATAAGTCCTTGTGGTTATATAAATCTGTTGAAATTAGGTAACAAGAAGTCTATTTAAAAAGACTTAAGTAAAGAGGTAGCTGGATCTTTAACAGTCCTACTGTAAAGACTAGTCTGAGAAAACAGATACCAAGGTTATAGTCCTTGATCATAGTAGCCAGACAGGCAAGAATCTTCAGGTTGGGAGTCTCCAAAGTACCACCAACCAGACCATTAGAATGAACTAAAAGAAAAGGATATTAGGCTAACCTGATATACCAATGAACTGATCATAGTCCTACATGGGCTATCTGAATTAGAAGTCTAATAAAAAGGCAGATGAAAAGACAGGAGTATACTAAAATATTAGGATTATGTTGTGAAGTAGATGCTAGAGTCTAAGTGAACTCTACAAGGACATAGTGGTTTAATAGTTAGCTCTAACTACAAGTGTTAGTTCTGCTATAGTGATATCTAGATCAGCTGTAAAAATATGTACAGAAAACTCTAGAGGTTTACCTCAAGAATAAATTAGTCCTAAGGTTAAGATGATGATCTGAGCATCTAAGTATGATCTAGTGATGTTAATACAAATTACAGATTCAGAGAGTTTAAAGTAGAACACTCAAGCAGAGATGTTAGATATAGCAATTGATACAGAACTTTTAGGCAAACTTCTTAAATAGAAAATATAGAAAAGTTACACATATAGCCAATTGTACACTCTTCTGTAGTAGTTTATTGAATCACAATACTGATAAGTGATTAATAAAAATTAAAAGACCAAAGAGGTCATCTTAAAAAATAAAAAAATAAAAAAATATTATAATAAAATTAGAGGTTTTTTTTATAATTTTTAAAAATTATATCTTAAGTTAAAGATGGTTTTTATATTTTGAAAAGCTATTCTTTATTTTGATGTATAAAAATTTGATTTAAAAGTATATTGGTATTAAGGATAGGGGTGACGTAGGTTATTTGTCATATGATTTTTCTAACAAATAAAATTTTATATATAAAAAAAAATATATTACTAATAAAACTTTTCAGTATTATATTCAATTGTTACTAAAATTTAATAGTATATAAATCTATATCTTCTAATTATTTTGATAAAATTTTATAATTTATTTTATTTAAAAAAAAAATACTTTATATATTACTAAGTTTGTCTGGGTTAGCTTATGAGTTTCCTGGGTCACACAAGATTTATATAGGAAATCTGTGTAACATAAATCAAATTTTATATGTAAATCATATGATATCATATGATTTGTTATAAAATTATTAATAAAAATGATCTACATCACCCCTACCCTTAAAGCTTTTTTCTATATTATTGCTGCTAATTTGTAATATAAGTTTGTTAAGTATTAGAATATTAAGTAATTGTAAGTTAGTAAATATATTATTATTTGTGTTTATAAATAGATGAAGTATATATTTAGTATATTTTGTTAATATGCTTAATAGTTGTTGATGTTTGTTTTGAGAAGAAGAGCAAATTTGAAGTAAATATTCTAAAGATAATAACAAAATAGTATTGAATAATTGTGATATTTGTATAAAAAGAAGTTTTTTATATTGAATGATATAAATAAATTATAAGATTTGTGATGTGACGACTTAGTGAAGTGGATAAGTTATCAACTCTCCAAGTGGTAGGTTGGGAGTTCAAAATTTACTGATAGCAAAAATTTGGAAAACCACCTATGTTACATCAGTGTATATAGGCATCTGTGCAATGTTAAAGTTACACAGAGGAATGCAAACCAGCATTGGGCAGTGCAAACACAAAATAAGTTCTTGAAACTAGTAATACGACAATGGCTATCTATCGATCAGTTGGGATCAGTACCTGTAACATGGTCACATCAGATAACTGACAGGTTATGGGGCATCTGTAGCCATGTAAATCTGTGAACTGGGATAACTGAAGCCCACTTGGGAAGACCCGAGTAGAGAGGTAACATGGATCTTTAACAGTACTACTGTAAAGGCTAGACCTAGAAAATGGATACCAATGCAGGAGAAATCAGGCAGGCAAGAACCAGGCTGCCAGAAGTCTCGAACCGGAGAAAAAGGCCTTAGGGGGCAGACCCTGGGATACCAGGGACAGGTCACAGTCCTATCGGGCTATCTGGATTGGGAGTCTGAGGTCAGAAACAAGAGTATACTAAAGTACTAGGGATATGCTATAAAGTCAGTGCTGGGGTCTAGGTGAACTTTGCAAAGGTGAGCCCTGTTAGCAAAGATTAAATGTGGGTAGTTAGTTAGCAAGAGGGCCCTCTGAAGCCCTATAGTCAGGTGACATACTCTGAAATATGTAATGGCTTGACAGATTTACAGACAGGAAGTTCAAGGTTAGATTAGACAGCATCTAATTAGGTGCACAGAAGCTTGTGCTGCTATCTGCTAGTGTAGTATAGGGGTAACCTTGTACAAGTTATGTAATCATAATTGAATTCACAATAAAGGCAGTAGCCACCATAACTAAAAGGCCTTAGTGAAAGCAAAAAAAAAAAAAAAAATTATAAGATTTTATTAAAAATTTTGTCAAGTATAGGTTTAGTTAAACCTTTTCTATCTAGAAAGATTCTTAGATATCTAATTGTTTTATTAGATTTATAAGATATAATTAATTGGTTATTAAAGTTAAGTAGTAGAATATTTGTAGAAATATTATAAAATGCTTTTTTTTGTTAGATAAGATGTAAATAAAATCAAATTTAGATGAGTTAACTTGAATATTGTTCATTTAGTAAAGGTCTAAAATATCATTTAAAATGATTTAGAAATCATTTTTAAATTGCATTACCAAACTGTATCATTTATAAAAGCAAGAAATAATATTGTTAAAGAAGTTAGTAGCATTAAAAAGATTGTTTATAGAGAAGATTGTGATGAGATTTTAAGAAGTTTTGTACTATATTTAGAGTTTTTTTTTTTTTGGTGTTAAGGTGAGGCCTTGCTCATATCTTTATTAGTAATTTTAGTTGTACATATTAATATACTATATATTAAGAATATACTAAGATTGTAAAATACAAAATAAAAACTACATGCAAGAATTAAAGCTCAGATGACATTATCTGCAACCTAAACCGAACTATATTTAGAGTTAATATAGCCAAGAATTAGATTATAATAGATTTTCAAAATAATGAAAAGTAAGTTTTTTCTTGTTCAATGTCTGAGTATAATATAATTAGGTTTATAAAGCAATAGGCTGTAATTGTTTTGACTTTTCTGTTTTGATAAAGAAATTTAATAAAGTTTAGACTAAGTTGTAAAATGCTTATACATTTGTATATATCTAATAATTATTTAATATTGATTTTGTTAAAGGCTTTAAACATATCTTGAAAGAGTATTTAGGTCTCTTTGTTATTAATTTCGTAATGTTCAATTGTGTTAAATAATATTTAAATAGAAATATAAGTTGAACTATTTTTAGTTGCTACAAAGTTTAGGTTGCTTAGAAGTTTGTATTAGGTAATAATTTGATTAAAACAAGTTGTAATAATTTTAGTAAAGCATTTTTTTAATAGGTTCAATTAGTGAAATAGGTTTGACTTAGTCAAATATAAAGTTCCAGAAGGATTTTTTGAAAATTAGAAAAATGTTAAATGTTTTTCATATCATTGATATTTGTTGTAATATAAAATATTTGATTAGAAAGAGACAGATAATATTTTGAGCTTTGAGGTTTAAACATTTTAAGTGTTTATAGTTTGTTTCAGATAGGCCAGCAGCTTTTTGGTTCAGAAAATTATATATAACTTTGTTCTATTCTTCAGAAGTAATTTTTGAAAATAGGTTAATGAAATATGATTTGTTTTTTAAATAAAATTTGTAAAGTTTATAAAATTTAGAGTTTTCTTTAATTGGTATATAAAGGAGTTCTTTGAAGTAGTCTTGAAAGTAGAATTGTAAAGCTTGTTTGATTTTTATTGATTGAGTAATGAGGATATTATTAAATTTATATTATTATTATATTTTTCTAAAACATTACAAAAAAAGATTTTGGAATTTTAAAGAAAATTGTTATTTCTTTCTTCTAGTTTGTTTTAAATTTCTTTAAGAGTGTTTTCTTGTTTTTTTTAAAAATTTGAGTTTTAAGGATTTTGATTTCAGTAATATAAGGGTTTAAAGAATTAATAAAATTAAGGTTGTGGTAATGTAATATTATAAAATATTTATTAATATATAAGATATAAGTTTGTAAAAAATTATGTTTATTTAGATTTGTTTTAAGTAAAATAGTTTGTTTAAGTTGTTAATATCATAGCATAAGAGTAGATAGCTGTTATTCATTATAAAGTAGGTTTATTTTAATTTTTTAAATAAAATATATTTCTTTGTTGCTTTGGTTAGAGTTTTGTTGATTAATTTCAAGTGTTATTAAGTTTTGATTTATAAATAATATTAAAAAAAAAGAAGTTGTTAAAGGTTTTGTTCAGTATGATTTTGGTATTTTTTAATTTGTTTTTTTGTAGTTGATTTTCATTGATATATAATTCTTGGTTAAAGAAATTATGTATTAATTTTAGAGAAGTTAATAGTAAGTTTAGTGAAACTATAAAGTAGTCAGTTAGAGTAAATAGCTTAAATAGAATATTAGTATTATCTAAAAGTATAATATGAACATTGGTCTATATTTGGTTAATTCTGCTTTGGCTATTATTGTGCAAATAGGAAAATGCTAAATTTAAAAGATAAAAAAGTCTGTAAATATTATATAGTTGAAAAGATTTAAAAAGTTTTAAAAGAAAATGTTTTGGTATATTTAAGCTTTTTTGTAAAAATGAATTGGGTATTTTATTTAGGTCACTTATTAATATTATTTTGTAGTCATTTTGTTAAGTATAAAAGAAAGATATATAATAATATTTTTTCTAAGTTGGCTTTTTTCTTGAGTTGAAAAATAAAGTTGAATTAATTTGATATAAAGATTTTTGAAAAAGATGTTAATTTTTAAAAGAAAGTTTTTAAAAGTTTAAATTTTTCTAATATGTTTAGCAGTGATTGATGGATTAATATTTCTACACTATCTTGGTAAGCATTACTGAATGTCCAAAAACTTTTATAGTTTGTTAATTTTTGAGAAAGCATTGAATATTTTGCCTCTTTAATAGATAGATGTGTTTCTGAAATTTCAAAAATGTCTATTTTATTTTTTGTAATAAAATTGATTAGACTTAGTTGTTTGAAATTGTTTAGAAGGCTATTTACATTTAGTAAATCTATTTTAATTAATTATACAATTAGATTTTCTAAGTATAAAGTATTATTGTTTGTATCTGTAATAAAAATTAGTAGTTCAAAATAGTAAGTTAAATAGTTGAAAGAGATTTAAGACAGCTTGAAAAAGAAAGTATTTTGAATCTTAGTAATAAGTAGTTTGTTTTAAGTAAGATGTTTAGAAATTTTAAAAGATTTTTAAAAGAAATATAAAAGAAATTAGATAAAAAATTGCACTTATGTATAAAGTAAATATGTGCTTCTTCATATGTGTTGTTAGTTGTTTTAATAGAAATTTAATATATAGGGTAACATCAATAGAAATAAGACAAATTTATTTAATAAATTTGTCCTATTTCTATTGATGTTATCTTATATTGTTCTGTAAAGTATATTAAATATTTATTTTAAATGAATTTTAGAAAAGAATCTATTGATTGTGATTTTAATAAGAGTTATAGATTGT
The DNA here is from genome assembly GCA_910591915.1 of Cetraspora pellucida. Classification (NCBI taxonomy): domain Eukaryota; kingdom Fungi; phylum Glomeromycota; class Glomeromycetes; order Diversisporales; family Gigasporaceae; genus Cetraspora; species Cetraspora pellucida. The sequence continues at coordinate 23,556 of CAJVQA010000255.1, forward strand.
AAAAAAAAGAAATTTGTTATAGCATATTGAAGGATTATATATTTTAAGCAGATTAAAAGTTAGTGTATAAGTTTTTTCTTATATTGCATTTGATATTGGTGAGTCAATAGTATTGTTATCTTCTGTTAGTGATTTATAATTATTTTTAGTAATATTAAGATTTGTAGAAGTAGTTATAAAAATGTTTGGTATATAAAGTTCTTTGAAGTTGGATAAGAAAATGTTTTCTGAAAATGTGTTCTCAAAGTAATATAATGTAATGTTATCTAAAAAAACTAAAAATTCCTTCTATAAAACACTTGCTGTATATTCAGTTTTTACAATTGTAGAGGATATTATAGTCTGCTCTGTACATTGGGTCTAATTATCATTAACCTGGTCCTTCATATAATAGGCTTTTTTGTCTGCCTATTTACATTATTCTCTTTTAAAAATAGTATATTTTTAGTAAAGAATATTATTATTTTGGAAGTGGCAGCTGTATTTATATTATTTATAGAAGAATTTATTAAAAAAGTGAACTATATATAGTGATTGAAAATAGAAAAAAGTGTTATTTTATATCAAAGAGATTTTAATATTATAGTATTTGATAATAAATTTTTCTTTTTTTATAAGATATTTTTGATTATAGTTAAGTTGAATTTGTGTAATAGAAAATTTGTTTGGCTTTGTATTATACTAAAATATATGAACTAATAATAGATATAATGAATTTTTCTAAAGCTTTTTTAAGTTCAAAATCTGTAATACTGTTATTTTTAGCTGCAGTATTTAGTTAAGCTTTAAGATAGAAATAAAGATAGTAAGCTATACATTTTAGATTAGTTTTTGTAGTATTAATTTTAGCAAATTTTTTATCTGTTTTTAATACAAGTTTATTTAGTGTATATACTAAAATAGTTTTTATAAAAGTTGCTGTATATTATTAGTTAAATAAAAAAATTGAGTAGTTAGGAATAAATAATATTGTTTTAAAAATAGTGTTTTCATTTAGAAGTGCAGAGAAGGTTTTAAAAAACTTGTCAAAAAAGTAGATAAATATGTTTTTAAAATTATGTTCTGTGTTTTTGAGTATGAGATTGCAGTCTTTATCTTTGCATGTATAAATGTAAAATGGTATAGCTTTTGTAGTTAAAAAAGAGCAGTTTTGAAGAGAAGTAGGTTCTGTAATTTAAAAATCTGAAGATAGAAACTTTTTGCATTCTTTAGCAAATGTAGTTGCAATTTAATATTTAATATAGTTTTTAAATTTAGTTTCATTTATGTCTGTAAATTGTTTTTGATAAGCTTTAAAAAAGTTTGTATATTATGTATTAAAGTTATTAATATATGATTTGAGTAATGGAATTTGAAATATATTAGAAAATTTAAATTTGAGAATGTTAAGATTTACAGTAATTGTAAATTAATTATTGTTATAAATACTGAATAGTAGTTTTGGTGCATTATATTCAAAATTATATTTTATTAAAAGTCTAAGAGAATAAAACTCTAATTTGTCAATAAATTTTTGGTAATAAATTGTTTAATATTTGTTATAAAGTTAATTGCTACTTTACAGCAATCTGCAATTAAATAAGGTGGAATTGAGTAATGAGAATAAAAGATATATAGATAATTAAGTTTAGTAAAAAGTAGTTCAGTAAATTTAATAAATAAATTTTTTAAAGTTAAGATATAAGCATATTAAGAAATATTAAGTTAAGAAGAGAGTGATGGATTTGATTAATAAAGAAAGTTAGTAAGAAGTTCTAATTTTTCTGTTGTCATTAATTTAAGCAAGTAATTGAAGTTTTGTCTTTGAGAAAGTTTTGGATTTGAAATCGATTGAGTGTTGTTTAAAATAAATAGAATTGATGGCCAAAAGTAAATTTATGAAAGTAATCTTTAGAAAAATTAAAGAGTTATTGAATAAGTATTGTATTTAGTTTTGTATTTTGTTTTATATTTTCTGTAATTAAATAGTTAAAAAACTAGTTCAAATCTTTGAAAATATCACAAGTTAAGTTTGTTATATTTTTTGGTTGTTGTTGTTTTTGTGAATATTTTGAGTTTTGTTTATTTCTTTGTTTTTAAAAGCAAGTTTTTAAAGAAATTTAATTTTTTTATTTTTAATAAGTATGAAAAAATAGTAAAAATAAAAGATAGAGCATTGTTCTTTTGTAAGTTCTTTTTTTAAAGAAAAATTTTGAGTTTAGCATATTGAAAATTGTGAACACAATCTTGATGAAATAAAAAACCTTTAAAAATTATAGCTTTAGAATAGTCAGATGCATAGCATAATTCTTGGATAAGAATATATAAAATATCTTTTTTTTTATATAGAGTGCATAAGTGATAGTGTTGAGAATGTAGAACAATTGCTACTAGTAATTTGTCTGTATAAAAAGAAGATAATAAAATTTGTAAGATTAATTAAAGATTTTGTTATTGTTTAGTAATGGATAATTTAGAAAGTTTGTCAACAATATTGTTAAGGCAGTTTTTAGAAATAACTGTAGTTGGAAAAATATCCATTGCAGTTAAGTTTAAGATTTGTTAAAAGGGTGTAGTATAAGTAATTTTGTAGTATTTAGAAGTAAAATTTGTATGAAATTTGCTACAAAAGCAGATGAATAAAATAGGATGAATTGGTATTTTAAAATAATGTTGTTGTTTATTAACTTCACATTTTAAGGAATTAACATCTATAGATAGGATGTTTAAGATAAATGAATTAGATTCTTTGGTACTAATATTAAATTAATCTGAATATTTGTTATAGTAATAATCTAAGTTATAAGAATTAGATTTAATAATAATTAATATAAACATTTTGGCTTATTATTTTTATAATAATATTATAATAAAATTTACTTTTTTTGATATTATTATATATTTATTTTTAGTTCTACATTATATTTTATATTTTTCTTAGTATTTTTACATAGTTTATAGATTATTTTATTAGTTTTAATCACTTATTTAATAGGTTAATATTTATTTTATTAGTAGATTTCTTAGAGTATTTTATTTTAGCTAATAGTTGTTTGGATGTTTAAAATAATAATTGTTTAGTATTACAAGAGCTCTAACCAAAGGCTTTAGGTTATATTTTAGATGCCTCAGGTGCTCCAGGACACTCTAAAACAATAAAACAATTAATTTAATTATAGTTAATTAATATTTATTAATTATAATGCAATATTTATTATAGTATATGCACTAATTTGATTTATTCAGATTATTTTAATAATCTTCAATATTGTAGTTACACAATATGCAAGTTAGGTTATTCAGTTAATATTCAATAAGATTTATGTATTTTTAAATAAAAGTTACTAACATAATAGTAAAATTATTTTTTTTTTATTTTGCTTTGAGTAATGCATATTAACTAATATTTGATATTATATATATATAGTATTAAAGATGCCAATCAGCTTACTGGCTCTATTGATTAATATACAAGCTAATAGTGCTTCTATATAGTACTGACAAAGCCAAAAAATTTGTATAAGTAATTTCTGGAATTTTAAATTTGATTTAAATTAACTTAAAATAAGTTTAAAAATGCTTCTTATCTTCTTAGTATATTTATTTTTTTTATTCTAATAGGATTAATAAAATCAAATATAGTTTACTTGTTATTACTTTTTACCTTTCTATGAATATATAATATCAACATCTCTTTTACTAATAATTTTTATACTGTATTTTTTAGCCTATTAAATAGAATTTATTTAGTCCCTTTTTCATACACAATAACTTTAAGTTGAAATTTCTTAATATAATAATTACATCACTTATTTTTTGAGTTATTCTTAGAGAATCATATAACTAATTCTAGGCTATATAATTGCAACATCATTTACAATAATCATATTTTGTTTATATGCTTTTTTTTATTATAAAAATCAAGCACAATTATGTATAAACTGGTTTTTTATTTAAACTATTCCATGTATATTGTATTAAACTTACAATAAATATATATTAAGTAATTTATATAAATGAAAAATTAGAATTTTAGTAATTATTTAGATTTACTAAAATTAAAAGTAATTATTTAATTAGTGATAATAAAATTGCTTATAAATTATTTAAGTTTTTTATGTTTTATTTATAAGTAGTGCTCTGAAATAATTCATAGAATTCTTCCAAAACTAATTTAAATCAGATCAATTTCAAATCATTTAAACTATAAGTATTTATAAATTTTACTTTGTTATCCTCTAAATTTTATTAATCTAACTAAAAATTTCTGCCTATATATGGACTGTATTATAATGTTTACAGTATATACTTCTACTCAAAACATTTTTTTATTATTTTTAAAAAAATATAATAAATATTTATTATAATATATAATAATAATCATAACCCTTACTGTTAATATTTAAAAAAAAACAATAATAATAACTATAATAAAATAAATATATATGTTTATATATAATCTATTATATATAATTTATTATATATTACTAAAGTTACAATCTATAATATTTTAATACTATCAGTATTACAATTACAACTTATATTAATAAATTACAGTATGAAAAGTTGTAACTTTGCTTTAATGTATTGTAACTGAATAATTATAACTATAATAAAATAAATATATATGTTCATATATAATCTATTATATATAATTTACTATATATTACTAGAGTTATAATCTATAATACAGTAATAGCAAAAAGTAATATATATATGCTAATGCATATGAATCGTAGTATAGAAGAAATAAAATATTTTGCTTACATAAAGCTATTTAAAAAATTAGTTTTATTATCTTTTAATTTACATGCAATAAAGAGAATACTGTATCTTAAAAAAAGATATATATATATAAATAAATAAATATTTAACAGGTCTATTATTTTATTCTTATACTAAAAACATAGATATCTTATATTATAAATTATAAAATTTAAAGGATAATCTTAATATTTATACATAGTTGATTGAATTAAAAAAAAGTCAAACTATTAGTCTAATATTTGCAAAGTTTATACTAAAGAATCAAGTATAATTTATATATTTTTAAATAGTAAAAATGTTAAATTACTTAGAAGAGTAATTTATGTCTAATATATTTAATATTAACAAATCTTAATTTTACAAGATCAGGTTTCTAATATTGATTTTTTAAAAACTGCTAATTCTTGGATTAAATTAATATTTACTCTTATATAAAACTTTAACATAACATTATTGATTGTAAGTTTAATTTTTTTCAAGTTTAACACTATTAATAAAAAATAGAATATATATTTGGGTCTTGGTTATAATTTCAAGTTAATAAAAATTCTGGTTTTTTAACTAAAACTATATAGTAATATCATAAGTTAAAAAAAAATTCAGATCACAACTCTATTGTGCTCTATAATTTTATTAGAAATTAAATATTAAAATAAAATAAAAATTTTTAAAACTAATCTTGATCAACTGCTAATCTAAATATTGCTTTACTACTTTCATAACAGTGCTCTGCCTTATCACTGAATCCTTTGATTTTTTATTTAATTAATAGTCTTTTTTCTAAGCAAAATTTTTTTTTGTTTTAAATTTTAATTCTAAAATATCTTGCTTTATTTTTTTTAACTTCTTCTAAGTTATTTTTATACAATTTAATCCATAATAGCTGTTTATTTTTATAATTTCTTTTAGCCTATTAATTATCTTCAAATATTTCAGCCAGTTGATCAACTGCTTTTTTACTATCAAAAAAACACAATACCAATCTTTATAAACAGAATATTGAGTTAAATATTGTCCAAAAATATTAATAAAACAATTTTCACTGCAATAAATTAAGAAAACTTGTTTTTCTTTATTTGAATAGTAATTCCTTAATTATTTTTGTAATTCCTTTACTATAACATTTTTGATATGAATCAAGCTGAAATAATAACTCTTTCTACAAATCCATTGTACAAAAATCAACTAAAAAATGCATTTGTCAAAAAATACTTATAACTATTTCTTTTACTAAGACAATCTTTCTTAGGCTCTTAAATAAAGTTGTTCGGCTTATCATTTTACATATATTCTGAAAATATTAAGCTTCTATATTTCAAACTAATTAAGAAAACTGTACTGATAACCTTTGGCCTCCAGTTTATAATTTTAGTTATTTTGCAGTTTCTACTGCCTTAACCTACTCTATACTCTTAAGTAAAGTTGTAATACACATTTACTCAGTTAAAACAAGCTCTAAATAAAGATTTTTGACCTAATATTGACCAAACTACAACTAAATTTAATATTTACTCTCTTGTAAAACTTTTTTTCTATCTTTTGTCCCCACTCCATTTCCTTTTTCCTTTACATGTTTTTCATATAACTATATAATTATTTCTTAATCTATACTTTATTAATTTACACCAATATCTTGTAACCTATTTATTAATAGAAACCTATTCACACAATCAATTATTGCCATATTTAGCTTTTACTAATATTACACAGTAATTTGTATTGCAAATCCTATTTGTGTTCAGTACCTGAATTATATTAGTGATCTTATTACCCCAGTTATACTCTAGTGTTATCTCTATGACATTTTTAAACTATAACTCTTTCACCTATTTGCAACCTTTGTAAAACTCATTATTTACAACTATATTTTATTTAGAAAATATTTTTAAATTAATTTAGAGAAAAAACTCTAAGTCTTTAAGAAAATTTATACTAAACTTGTTATTATTTAATAATGGCTACTCTAATTTAACAAGAACCAGATATAGCAGACCTTGATTACTTCTATCAAAACTTCTCTAATAGTTTTGAAATTGCTCTCTACGAAGAAGAAAACAATAACAAAGCTTATTCAATCTCTCCTAAAATCCAACCTACTAGCTGTTTAACAAAAAATCTTAGATCAAATAAGATTACTTATTTCTTCCAAGCTTCTATCTCTACTTCTGTAATTACTTGTCTTTGCAGCAAATACCACATCAAATTTATCTTAACCTCAAACACTAATTATATCCAAGCTACTGAATTTATAACTGTTCACATCAATAGCAACTTAAAAAAAATTAACAGAACAACTCAATAACTTATGACTAATCTTTCTTCTTTTACTAATAGTGTTCTATCATTTCCTACATCAGACATACATTACTATACTTGCCCAAAATGCTTTCTTCCAATTGGTTATACCAAGAGGAATAAGTGTTACTACTCTACTGAAAAATATATTTCTAAAAACAATAAAGCCTATCACCTTACTTGTATAACTGTTTCATTTCAATATGAAGCTAGTTCATTCCAAACTAAGAAAAACCTTACTCAAATCTTTCAAAATATCTTGCATGAATTTTCTCAAACTACCAATCCTTTTATTGCACCCTTATACCAAACTTCAACTTCTTCTGATCTTATTAATTCTTTTTTTTTTACAACTACTAACACTAATTCTATCTCTAACTAACCTCCTATTACTAGTAATCTTAATATTTTTAATCTGAATCCTAACAATTCTAATAATATTAACCAACTCAAAAATACTTCTAACGAACTTCTCTTCCAATCTTATTTTAGTATTCTTAAACCAAAATCCAACTTCACATATAACTGGATTGCAAATTTTCCTATTATTGAAGAAATGCAATCTAATAAAAAACTTCAAACTACAGTCTCTTTTTAACTTTTCTCATTCCTTAAAAAATTCCTTTACAATTTTTATTCTAACAAAGAAATTAAGCCAGATACTGCCACTTAACCTGCACTCAAAGCTTTATTCTACTATATTATTTATATTATAACTGGGCAATGGCCTGAATTTTTAACTGATCTTATCTATAACAGCAATTCTAACATTAACAAAAGTGCTACTATCTCTTTTGATCTTCTTGAATTTATTCTCAAAAACCTTATCCTTAAATTTATAACCATCCTATTTACTAAACTTAACTACCTTGAAATCTTCATCTTACCAGTTACTATTCTCTCATATACAGCTCACAATCACCTTCAACTCTGTCTTAATCTTGCATGTCTTTACCTTTTTCTATTCAATAACTATCAATCTATTAATTACCAAAAATTTGCTAAAAACCTTCAGCTTAGATCTAAAAGATTTAAAATTGAATCTTTTACACAAACCACTAACCTCAAACAAAAATATCTTACTATTTAGTTAGATGCCAGATTTAATATTAAACTCTTCTTCAATATTTCCAAAACTCTTTTTTTTGAAAGATTTTGTATTTCTTTACTAAAAAATTCTCTTGATCACTTTAATTCCTAGTTTGATACCTACTATCCTTTCTATAGCAACCAATTTTCTTCTAATATTGATAAAGAAAAAGTTTATACCTCTCTCAGAATTTAATTTTGTCAACATTTTATTCTCTAACTCTCCAAACACCTTCCTGAAACTTATACTTTTAAAAAACCCAACTTATTTCAGGAGCAATGTAAAGAAGCATCTTATATTGCTAACTTTCACTATCTTATTTGTAATAACAAAGAATGTTAATATCTTGATAATAAAAAATTTCATGACAGCACCAAGCTATTCAATAATATCCTAACTAAATTCTACCAAACATTCCCTTCTCAGAATAATGAAACTTGGATTCATCCAACTCTCAACTCTACATTATTTCACAAAAACAAAGAACATGCTGCTTTACTTGACCAACCTATCCCTACTAAAGCTTTAGACAAGCTAGCTGATCAAGCTAAAAATTTTGTTTATAAACAAAATAAAGTAAAAACCAATCCTAAATGCCATAACTATTATTTCTACTGCTACCTCTCTCTATATTACCAAACAGCTGCTGAAAATCACAATATATAGTCTCTGTTCAAGAAGAAGGCTATTAACTTATTTACAAAAAATATTATTGATACTAAATTCCTTACTCAAATTATTACATACTTTGATATTATCAAAAACCAAAAGTCAACATATCTACAAATTGTAAAATATTTTAATGACACTGACTATCCAGTAGCTGAAAAATTTTTATCAAAGAAATTTAATCTTGACTTCTAATCTGTCTTCATCTTAGACTCACTTTTTTTACAATCCCCTTTTTAAGTTCTTTGTCTTCTACAACTAACATTAAAACAGCCACTACTTTTCTAAAAAACACATCCATTGTAGTTAGTAAGAAAAATAAAATAAGTAGGCAAATGGACAAGCCTATTTATATAGAAGGCCAAGATAATAACGATCAGACCCAATGTACAAGGCAGACTATAGTACTTTGTACAGCTGTGAGAGCCAAGCATATGGTAATTAATTCTGTAAAAGACAATTTTGAAAGATCATTTACAACATCTTTAATCTTCTATGATCTTTATACATGCTTTAACAAATTCCTTAATTACTACAATTTACTACTTCTTCCCTATAATCAAACTATTCAAACTCTAATTCAACATATTAACAAATATAACAATAACAAAACTGTATCTAGTATTACATTTTCTGTTAATTTATCTTATAACAAAATATATATATACCTTTCTAATAATACACTTTTACCAAATTATATTATTAATGTTCCACATCTTCTTTCTTTATTTTACAACCTACCTCTTAGATCTAACTCTTTTAATTCTACTCCTATTATATCTGACCTATTTTCTAATAATCATTCTTTAACCTTTTCTAATCATAATTCTCTTTTACCTTTACCTAATTCAATATTACACTATCTTCATCTTAACATTGTCACACATAATGTTAGAGGCTTCAATGAAGCTATCAAAAGAGAAGCCTGGCAAGACTATTGTCTTAACCATAACATATCTATTGCAAACATTACAGAAACCAAAATCTCTGACAAAACTAATCTCTTCTTTTGTAATAATAACTTCTTCATCTATTATTGGTTTAACTCTTTTACTTCTATTGAAGGCACTGCTATCATGATTCACAATTATTTGAAACCTCATATTCATAATATTCATATTCACCTTGGAGGTGCTATAGCACTTGATATTTTCTTCTAAAGTAACATCAAGCTTCACATCATCTCAGTGTACTTGTTATCAACAGACATCTCTACTTGCAATCAAACTCAAAATACTGTTATTAACTGGATTTAACAAGCCTCTCAACTTCATATTCATCCTATTATTCTTGGTGATTTTAATATATAAGATAATACTCAAAGTTCTTCTTCTAAATACAAACTTATCAACTTTCTCAATAATACCAATATGTATAATATTGGGACTCATTTTAACAACAAACACTCTATCTGGTCTAACAATGCTAGTAGCAGTTGTATTGACTACATTTGAACTAATCAATTCAATATACAATTTCTCCTCTCTTACAGTCTTGATAATAGCCAAACCTTGATCTTTAGTAATTATCTAATCCTTTTTTCTACATGAACATTTCCATATACCTATAGCAAACCCTTATGTAAACATACTGATATTAGTCGCTATATCTTCAATTACAATGCTATATCTACAGAGAACTAGAAATCCTTTGCAGATACCTTATCTTAACAGCTCTTGCTATACAAAATTCCTATTAATATTGAAACTGATAAAAGTATTAAAACAACTTGGCATAAAATTCAAAGCTCTATTATTTATTCTGCTACTCATACTATTCCTAACAAAGTTTCTCATAAATGTAGCTACAATCATCAATATTCACCTCACAGTACTCTACTACACTTATTACTTAAAAAACTTGATCACACTATCAAACTTGTTAAAAAACTTATTCAACATTTTAACATCTCTAACATCAATCAAAATATCTTCCAAATTAACAAACAGTCTCAATGTGATTTTCAACTACTTAACTTCACCAACTCATCTTGTATTCAACCTTGGCTTTAACATGCTTACTCTATTTGGAAGCAACTCTTTCATGCTTGTCATCTTAAAAACTCTCTTCTACTTCGACAACAAATTAATAAAACTATCAACAAAAGATGCATTACTCTTATAATACACCCTACTCAAGCTATTAATAGCATCCTTAACTGTTATAATCAACCTGTTCACTCTTCTAATATAAAACTGCCTAATGAGCTTATAACTGATTCACTACTTATCAAACAGCATATCCAATCACATTTTCATAACTGGACTGATTTAGACCTATTGATAAAACTCTTTTTAATACCTTTTAGCAATAACACTATCTTCTACTGTCTTATATAAATCCAACCTGGTACCAATCTTTTAACTCTCCTATTATAAATAAAGAACTTTCTCAAATACTCTCACAGCTTCTTAACAACAAAGCCTATAGTTCTACAGGCATTAGTTATGAAATGCTCAAACATATTAGCTCTGAATGCATTTCTGCCATTATTAGTCTTTTCAATTATTGCCTTCTTGAAAACAGAATTTCTAAACAATAAAAACATAGCAGTATCTATCCTATCCCCAAATACAACTTCTTTGATGGTAATCTTAACCTTACTTAACCTATTAGTCTTGTTGAATATATTCACAAACTTTATACTAAAATTCTTACAAACAGACTAAGCATTATATTTTCTTCTAATCCTATCCTTTCACCTTTTAATTATGTTGTGTTTTCTAACAATAGCACTTCAATTCCTATTTACATTCTTAATAATCTTATTGAAAATGTTACTTGTAATCACAAGAACATTTGGCTACTTTTACAAAATATGTGTAAAGCATATGATTCTGTTAACTTTACTCTTTTTAAATATTAACTTTTTTATCTGGCACTTTCTTTATCTATTATTAATATTCTTTCTGATCTTTTGACTAATCACCACAACCAAGTTATTACTAACCTTGATCTTACTCCCTTATACCCAGTTCACAATAGCATTGACCAAGATGAAACCATTACTCCTTTATTATGATGCATATATTACGACCTACTTATATCATACATATATGCACAAGTATCTGGCTATACCTTACAATCCTTTTGGGCTACTAACCTTAAACTCTGAACATTCAACTTATTGCAAAAACAATGCTCTGTCTTGGCATATATAGATGATACTCTCTGGATTGCTTCATCACAAAATGAGCTTTCTGATATATTATCTATAGCTGAATCATTTTATGCTATGACTAATATTCAAGTTAACCTCTCAAAATCTATTCTAGTTATCAATAATCTCACATCTTACTACACTCCTATTTCTTATAATAATCATCTTCTTTCATTTTATTCTCCTAAACAATCCTTTAAATTTTTAGGTTGCTAGTTCACCTTGGATAATAGGCAATCTAAACAAACAAAACTGCTTTTTGCTGAATCCTTTCAACTCATTCAAATTGCTAAAACCAAATATATTACTAACTCACATGCCCATTATATTATTAACACAGTTATTATTCCTACCCTTGAATATTATCTCCAAAACATTGTAGTTAGCCAGCCTACTTGCAATAAAATCTTTACTTAACATATCAGCCTTGTCAAACTCAAAGCTAAACTCTGCTGTACAATATCTTCCAGCACTCTTTTACATCTCTAAATCTACAACATCAAACACATCTAGGATATTTAACTTCAACACTATATCTCTAACCTTTTTAAACAACTTAATAATTCTGACCTATTAGGTACATTAACTTACATCCAAATTCAACAATTACAAAACAACCTTTGGTTCCTTACCAATATTTTTTTACATTCTAATTTAATTATTGATGGTTCAAACCATTTAACTACAAACTTTAAAATCATTCAGCTTATAAAGCATATTGGATGGACATTTTCTATTAACCCAACCTATAACATTCCATATACTCTCAATGATGAAGCTATCTCTCTTGAATCTCTTTTTCATCCTATCCAAAATATCTTATTTTTAAAAAACAACTTAGATATTACAAACTACTCTTTCTTGATCAACTTACTACTTATGATAATTTATATTTATTACATTGGCATCATATTTCTTCTAGACTAAACAAACTTTCTAAAGGTGTTATATCTCAATGGTTTACTACTCTTGAAAACATTACTACAAGCCATTCTTATCAATGTACTCTATATAATCACTTTAATTTACCTCAACCAAATTATTTCTCTTATACTACTGGCTTCTTTATCTCTAATATCAAACCTTGGCTATTTACTGTTCTTAATAATCAAATAATTATTGGCAAATCCAAAAGGCATAATACTCCTATAGGCCTTATCCTTATTACTTATTGGTACTGCTCATATCAGTTCCAGTTTTCAAATCTATATTCTACTCCTCTTTCTATTACCACTATATATTCAAAATGTCAACTCAATTCTAATACAATCATCAACAAATGCACTATTTTTATCTCTACAAACCTGGCTACAAAACTACTCTGCCATATCAATTCTAACAAAACTCTTAATCTACATGCTAACTTTCTTGATATTGCATACTCTGTAGCTATTCGACATTCTCTAAATATTCCATCTTCTTCTTCAATAATAATCAATTTACAACAATTACCTTGCATCTTTCAGTCTAACCAACTTACTAATAGCTTATAGTTCATTGCTAATTCCAACTACAATCTAACTACTATTTCATTTTATACTAATGGTTCTGTTATCGAGCTTGATACCTCTCAATGCTATATGGACATAGGTTGGATTCAAGTTGATAATTCTGCAACTATTCATTCATTCCAAGCACAAATTAAACTTTGGTCATGCTTCTTTAAAGCTGAAATTCTTGCTATTCTCTTAGCAATTATAACTGCTCCCAGAAACTGTTCTGTTCATATCTTTACTGACTCACAATCTGTAATTTCCAAATACTACAGTATCTGCTCATCAGCATCCAAACTCTTTCATACTCATGCCTTATACTTTTCTATTTGGCAAACTCTTATCAATTTTATTAACTCACACAACATTTAGCTTACCTTTTACAAAGTTATTGCACACCAAGATAGCCTATTTAACAACCTTGCTGACCAACTTGCTTGTAGTTATCAAATACTATCTTTCTTAACATTCTTAACGAACAACTCTTACAACTTTGCTTATATCCTATTTTATGACCAATTTCCTATTGAAATTCCTATTCGATACTCTATCTGTACTATCTGTCAAGTCTATATCATAACACTTTGAACATTCCAACATCGTTTTCAAGAATAGTTCACTATTGCTTTTAACATCAACTGGGAAGCCACTTGGCTTTATATTAATAACAATCAAAAGGTTTCTAACTTTGCTCATAGTTTTCATTCTTTTATTTTAAAAACCTTTTATGTTAAAATTCTCTTGGATGAACTATCTGTTCCTCACACTCTTCACAAATGTAACTCCTCTTATTCCTCTCTCTGCTATCAATGCAATTAAACTAGCTTTTTATTACACTAGACTCTTTGTCTTTCTACTCAAACAATCTATCACTTAATCTCTAATTCCCTTAATTGCATCTTAAATGCTACTGCTCTTGACATTTCCTCTAATCTGGTTTCTAATTTATATCAAGAAATTCTTACACTTAATAGTTTTCAACTGCATAACTTTTCTTATATACCATCTCTTATTTTTACTTTATCTGGCTTAGTTCCTGTTAACCTTATTTTTACTATTTACAATACTTCTATTCCTTATTATACTGCTACCTTACTTTCTATTAAATTCCTTCTTCATTTAAATTAACAAATATATAAACAAATATGGATCTCATACTGTATTTTATGATCAACACAGTCCTCAATTACACCTTCTATAAACTCAACTCATAATTCTTCTTCTAGTCTATCATTACCTCTTATCTCAATACCACAAATTATTACTAAAATTAATCTTTGGACTATTCAATAGATTAAATATCATACTCTTCTCTTATATATTATTACTAACACCCAAATCTAGGTGAGCCTTGGTCACTTTTGTAGGTTTAGGTCACAGATTATATGTCTGAGTCTTTATTTTTTATATGTAATTTAAAAGCAAGCTTTTTTTTATAAAAACTTCAATTGAATTTCAATAAAGTTAAAGGC